>JAGDQP010002880.1:14619-84557 GCA_022664845.1 Lepisma saccharinum
TATATATATATATATATATATATAGGCCTCTCCCGAAGGGAGGAATTGGTCTACTGTTCGCACGCTGATCAGACGTGTCGGGAGAGGAGAGCAGAAGCTCTCAACTTTGATCGCCACTGTCTTTTATTCACAGCAGCTCCCCAAGTGCATCACGATCCTGGGTGGGCACCGTTCCAAACCCTTCCGCTTTGGAAAAAATCTCTTGAGGTAGCCGGAAATCGAACCCGGGACTTCACGATCAGCAGTCAGTAACGGTAACAACTTTACTAGACCAACGAAGAGAGAGAGTCCCATTTTCCAACAGGAGGTTACAAAATCATATTAAATCTTTCACATTAAGCTACTTCATAAATATAACAAAAGAAATGGCTTCGAAATAGGCTTCTTAGCTGCTAGTAAAAGTTCATATACCCTTGTCACCTGCGTGAAAATAGTTTTAACTTCTGCCAAATAAGAATGTTCCGATTTTCTCTCTCATCTTGATCAAAACATCTTCTAGGGGTTAGAAATGTATCCCTGGCAGGGACGAAATATAAATTTGTCAGGGTGGGATACTTATTTGCCAGGGAGGGGAAATCCCGGGCAACCCCCCCCCCCTCATTAATTCCAACACTGTACAGGAATGATTAACAAAAATAGCGCAATGCTGGCAACACCGTCACTCATGCTTGTTAGTAATATCGACAGATGGTGGTATAACCTTCTTTGTAAATTACATTAAGAATTTGTTTTTAACATTTTATATTTCTGAATAAATTTGAACAGAAAGGGTTACAGCTAGTTCACAGAAAACATTCTAATGCTTGAAGAGAAGCATTTTATACGTCTCTACACATGTATTCAGAAATGTACAATTTTGCTATTACTAACGGTGAATAAACTTACAAAGTGCTTCATAACAAATAAATAGGATTGCAAATAAATACGAGAAACTACAAGATGAAGAGCATAATGTAATATGATTCTGTTGGAGACCGCAAGCTGTCCAGAAACCTCCAGATGATGAACTTACAGGTTCCACTGCAGAGAATAATAAACGTAAAGGTGGATCCCAAGCCCAGATTCCTAGACATCATGAGAAACGTAAGAGATAATTATCCCAAGAGTAACTTATCCTCAAAGAGTGTGCCTGAGATTTTGTGGACACCAAAAGTTCAGCGGTCAAACATTTTTATAAAACCGTTTAGCTGCAAGGCTGCAATTATTGTGAAACGAGAATTGCTGGTAGAAAATTAAGGATCTTGTGAGGAAAAAAAACACGAACTCAAAAGAAAAAAAAGGAAGGTTGCTCCTATAACGTAGATGCTGGATCTGCCAGACAACTCGAGAGAAGTCACTTTAAGTAATGTACAGATCAAGAGAATAAGAAGAAGGAGCGCCATCAGAAAGACAATTTTGTGGTGATTGTGAAGTTTTATTGGCAACAAAAAGACAAACAAATCTTGGATTCAATGTGTGGAATGTAAGATATGGTTTCACAAGAACTGTGGTTCATGGAAATGTTCGACAGTAGTTGGACTGTGCCAGGGATGTGAGGATGGTAGAGCACTGTTGGATGGTGAATAGGTTTTTTTACCGACAATGCATCTGCAATTTCTGAATCTACATATGATATTTGCTGTATAGCTTTTTTATTATGTTTCTCATTATTCTTTTTTACGTTTAGTACCATTGCCATCTTTCTACTGCCTTCATAAGGGCGTCGCGAAACTTTTCATTGGGAGTAGTACACCACCACTCATTGACAGTTGCGTACAGTTCCTCCCTGTTGGCTACTTGTGACCTCGTAGAGAGACCTTCATGTTGTCGAATTAGACATATTCAGACTGATCAAGGTTCTGTGAATATGGTGGGTGCGCCAAAATAATGAACACCAGCGATGCCAGTTCTAATAGCCGTGGAAAGTCTTCCATCCTTTTGTCCATCTGTGCTTGTGTCAGGTCCCATGAAATCCGATGTACGCACAATGTGTTCGTGTTCAAATCCTCGAGAATAATGGTGTGCAGGATGACGCACCCAAAGGCCTGTATCATGTTCCATTTCATTAGAGATTATGCATATTATCAGCCAAGATCCATGCAGACACGATCTCAATGTTCGTGGGAGTGCGTTACTTTAACGAAAGACCAGTGTTGGTGTTCTTCTTTGCAGTTTTCCTGACGCAGACGAACCCTTTGACCCAATGTTACACAGTCTTATGTGATAAAACTGCTTGACAACATACCGCAGTAAACTGTCTGTGCATTTCTAGAGTCCACCTTTTCCCGTGATAATCACCTTCTATCATGTCCACGTGTTTCTTCCGAGCCTACCTCGTGTATATATGCAAGCTTTCTTTATTTTTTCAGTATGAGGAAGCTACCTCCAGCAGTTTGTCGCAATATTTTATGGATAAACTGTATGGAATCATAAAATCTCTTTCTTTTTTCACTTTCCCTCAAATAACAAACTTCGGCCATTTCTGTAAATCAATGTTTTGCTTTCATTAATTTTAATTTAGTGGCGTCAACAGTAAACTAATAACTCCCTACTCCATACATCATCCATACACCCACACGCACAGTCACGTAGAATTAACCCTATCCTCCTCACACATACATAGCCCCACCCCCAGAATCTTTATTGTTTCGAACCTTATCGACTATCGCGTGGGCGTAAAAAAAAATCAACCTACTCGACCTCCCCCCCCCTACCAACACTCATTTTCTGTCCCGTTTATTATTAATAGCAATTTCTGTCGCAACTAACTGACTATTTATACACTCGAACTTAACACGATAGCGCTACTTTTCTTTGTGTGTGTGTGTTCGCTTCATGCACGTAAACCGATTTGCGTGTTTGTTTACTATACCACCGTGTTCAGACCTCTCCCGCACTTTTTTCTTCTCGCATGAAACCAAAGCTATTATTCATAAATATTAATATCAAAACGCGTTCAAATTAAATAAAAAGAAATCAAAATCAATAAGTATGAGTACAAGAAAGAAATCAAAGTAACATGTGATGAAAATTAACAAGTTGTATGTTGTAGTTTTCTTCAATTTCTTACACAAGTTTCATGATACCAGTATTTACATTTCTGACATTGGAACCACACGTTTGATCATTTTAAAGACAAAGGAAGACTTTATTGTCCTTATCATCTCCAGTATTGTTTGTCTCTCGCCTATTCTCTTCACCACTTCTTCATTTCACAACTTCTGTATCCAGCTGATTTTCTTCCAATATTCGACATATCCAAATTTCAAAAGCCTAATTTTCTTCCTTCACTCTTTCGTTCAGCTCACGTTTCTCTTCTACACAGCACAGTACTTCATATAATACATTTAATCAGTATCTTTCTCAACTCTTTCTTCATCAATCTGGAGAAGTAATTATTCTTCTTAGTGACCGCCTTTCTAGCCATTCTTATTAAGTTGGATACCTGTTCTACTTTCTTATCATCCAGTTTGGTGTTTTCTATGGTTCGATTTGTTCCAAATATACCTTTCACTTTATTTGCATTTTCTTTCTAATTCCATGTTGCTCATAGCTTTTCTCCAGCTGTTTTAACATGTTTCTAAGTGATGTCTTCTTCTCTGCAAGATGAACTATATTATTTGCAAAGCTACTGAATTTTCTCTTCCCTTGACCCTATCCCCTGCTTCGCTTTCGAAAAATCTCTTTACAACCTCTTCTAGAAAACAAGGCCTATTACCGGTAAATAAAGTGGGTGAGGGACATCTCTGTCTCACTCTTTGTAATATTGTTCTTCGTTCTGATAAGTCGTCGCCCACTTTTCCCTTATTCCCTTATTTACATTCAAGTTCCCTACAGGACTTTGATCTTTCCATTTGAAATCTGCTTTCTTCAGTGCTGATTTTCTGGTCGACTCGATCGAATGCCTTTTCCAAATCAACAAATGTATCCAAATATCCGTATCCAACTTTTACCTTTCTCTATGAATCTTTCTCTCTCTCTCTTACTCTCATATTGTTGTTATTATTAACAAACTAATCGTCTCTGGTTCCTTTTCATCTACGAAATTCAACCCATTCCTATTCAGTTTCTGCATTTATCCTACCACATAATCCCCTTAAGCTTAATATTCGTATAAGAATCTTTACTGTATTAGCCTGATTGTTCGGTAACCTTCATATCTTGTTGCATTCTTCTTCTTTTCTAATGGAATCATTATTGTTTTTAAAAAGTCGCTTGGTCTTTTCCCTGGATCATAAATTTCGTTGCAGTGTCGCAGTGTTTTAATATTTTTCTTTCTCTCCAATGTTTTTCTTTTATCATTTAATTCGGAACAGCACCCACACCCATTGCTTTACCATTCTTCATCTCACTAAGAGTCTTCTTAAATTCTTCTTTGAGTATCTTGAACCCTTTATCATCATAAGTTGTTTCTGTTTGTTCTTCATCTATATTTAATGTATGTGTTTTTTGAGATGTTTCATACAATTTGTCTACGTATTCTTTCCATCCAATATAATTTTCCACTCACTAGTGGAGATCATCATTTTTGTCCTTCAATCATCACACAGCTTTGCTTCTCTTTCTTCCAAAATGTCTTCATTCTCGCACATCAGATCGTCTCTGTTCTTTACAAGTCTTTTATTTCATTACATTTCTTTGTCGTCCATGTTTTTTTTTACTTTGCTTTTCACTTCGAAGTTCATTATTTAACTTCCTGCCCATTTGTTTATCTTCTTCTGTATCTTCTATCGCTTTCTCCAACATTCGCTTTGCAACCCATTCTTTCTTATTTCTTTGATCTTTACTTATATTACTTCTTCTGATACTATAATTTCTTAACAGATTATGAAGAGTTTTTATTCACAACGTGTTTGTTTTTTCGTGTTTTTTTTTTTGGCATAATAATGTTGGCACGATTTATTTAAACACATTTTGGCATAGTATTAAAAGTATATTTAGAAACAAGAAGAAACCTTATTAAGAAAGCAATAATTTTGGATTTTTAAATAGGAAAAATGAATACTGAAATTTAATAGTCACATTAAACACTATATTGAATTACAGGCTGATATGAAAAAGGAAAAAAAAAAAAGACCTGACAACGATATTCTGATTCAACGTAATCAAATTAGTAAGAAACAATTATTATTTCCTCCAAAATTCTCCACATTTGTTTCTAAAAGTGTTTATGAAGGCTATTTTAAGAAAATAGGAAGTACCCAGTCTAAAATGAAATATGAATTTTCTATAAATAACAAGTTCTTCTATACAGTATTAATAGTAGCATGTAATATATATATATATATAAGAAGTCGTGTTTAATACTGATATCACCTTTGCAATATGCTAAGTATTCAGGGAAGGGTATGGCTTGGGAGATCTTATAACCTGTTGTGCGTGTATAACATGCATATTCAGGTTAAGGGAAACAGAGAGAGGTAAATTACTGTCGATTTCTTTTGTTTTTTATCGTTGAGTACTCTTTTTATGTTTATTTATAAATGGATGTGTATTAAATGCAACATAGATGGCAGAACCTGCAAACGGTAGATTGACAATAAACTAATAGCAGTGAAACAAAATATCAGTGAAGCTTCTTCGTGACATTTCTCAATTAAAATGATTGTGTGTACAATAGTTGTAAGTTTCGACTTCGATATGTCGAAGATAGTTCATTCAATTTTTTCCTCTGATTCCTGAAATTCAATGTAAAAGGGTTAAAAAGAAAAGCATGCTTCTTTAAGCAAAGAAAAATAGACGAAAAAGTAAACAAAAAATAATAATAATAATAATTTATGAACCGGAAAATAAAAGCGTGGGTGCTCAGATATTATGATTTTATGATCAGGTAAGCAAAAGCACCCACGCTTTTATTTTACGACTCATAAATTTATTTGTTACTTTTAGTCCATTTTTCTTTGCTTAAAAATGCGTGTTTTTTTTAAGTTTTTTTATATCTTTAGGTAGATTTCGAAGAAAAATCTACCTATTGAGATCGATACGATCTCTCTCTCTCGATACGATGGTATATTAACACGCTAACGGCCATAATTTTGAAGATATTTCAATCAAATTTTATTGTGTTATTTTTAGGCTTAATAGCTCGACTAAGTTCGTTAATGAGCAAAATCGGCCCAAGGGGGTGGTCAGGGGAGGGGGGAGTGAAATTTTGAAATATATATATATATATATATATATATATATATATATCAGCCCCTATGGAGTTTATAGGGAAACTCTGTCTGCATAAATTATAGTACACCCTTTGAACTTTACGGTGACACCAACGATTCAGGGATTGTGAGGTTACGAGTGGGGGTGGGAAGGAAATTCGAAATTTTTAAAACCACGTCTTGTGGGGTATCGTTGAAAAGCTTTTGATGATTAATCTATAAATCAATAACTAGTTTCTTGATAGCGCTAATATAAGGCGAGATTTGAATTTTTGAAAATAAAAAAAAACTTCGAGATCTACCTCAGCCTGTAGGTCTGCCGAAAGGTAATTTTTTTTTCTATATTACAGCTTCGCACACCCAAATCCTAAAGTGCTCTGCAACCAGTCAAAACCCAACATCGTTGCAGGCTAGTATTTATTTTAGGATAAAGAAGTCCATATTAAATAATTATTTTTAATTAATTACAGTTAACTGGATTATTCTTTCGTATATCTAATGATTGAATATTGTATTGTCATCGGATGCAAGCAAGTTTACAAAATTTTAAAGATATCGGATGATGAAAAGGGAGTTAAAAATCAAGAATTACAAGATTTGTACCAGAGATGAAATATGATTACAGAGTAAGTTAATAAAAAGCGTGTAAATTTAATACACTTTTATTCCAACATTCTTTTTTTTATATAACAAAAAAACTCAAATTTATTCCTCTTGACTTATATACTTTTTTTTCTCAATTGGGTATAATTTATGTTTTTGATACTGATATATTGTGTTTCTGAGTTGTACTGTTTACTGTTCCGATGCATTTTTTCATCATGTCTTCTCTCCAAACGATATCGTGGTCGATACAAAAAATTGACCATCGTTCAAACGGTGCAAATTGTACACTTAAAATGGATAAAGGTGTAAAGAATTAGGCTCAGATTGCAAAAAAAAAAAGTTTAGAATTTCTTCCTATAACCACACACAAGTGATTCTCTTAACCAAAATAGAGGGTATCACCCCCCCCCAAATTCTCGAACAACCCGAACTTTTACGGTTATAAACCGATAGAAACCCTGTTAATCCCACCACTGAATTTTGGCACTACCATTCCCCATCAAACTGGAAAAAAAATTTCGGCAAGATCCCAGGGCAAAAACAAGGGGGGGGGGGGGAAGCTAAAATTTCATTTTTTTTTTAAAAAAAAAGACTCTAATTTAACAAGAAATACATTTTTAATAATAAAAATTAAGGTAGACCCTATGACAACGATCTGAAGGTGAAGCGTGCATAGTGAAACTAGTGTGAATTTTTTACGAGTAATTAGTAATAATGACAACTAGGGTGCTCAGGGACGGAAACTCCCACAATATTTTAATTTCGAATCTAATAATTTTTATGCCAACTCGGTGCGGATAGGTATCACGGTATGGAAGCATATTGAAAAATCGAATATTACGGAAAATATGTTGGCAACACTGACAGCTGTGCTACTTGAGGACGGCGATACTCACAGTATTTTTCTATTGTGTCGAATAACGTTTATATCGAGTTTGGTGTAGATAGATCTAAGGGAATGGAACCAATTTGAACAATTGATTTTTTTAAAGAAATATTTGTTGACAACGCTGATCTACTACAACAGAGTCTCTCAACCTTTTTCATTCCGCGATCCCCTTTTACTATGTGTTCTGGCCGGCGACACCCACAAGTACTTATCTTCTTTATATTAAGCGGTTTCGTAGCGCTTTGTGTGTGTTGAAGCTTTCAGAAGGCTATTCAATACACAAAACCTCCTCGCGATCCCCTTGCATACAAGCCACGACCCCCACGTTGAGAAATCCTGCACTACACGAATGAAGACGGTTCCGCAGTTCTGAGCTAGTGTAGCCAAGACCCTTCCAAGGACACTCCGAACTATGGTACTTCTCTGTAACTTGTAGTTCCTGAGATGGATACGGGTAAAAGAACGGACCTTAAAAGGTACCTTTATCATAACTTAGCTATCAATAGTGCAGTCAAATTAGACATATTTGGAGGTCTACCTAGTCTAACTTGACTGCACTACAAAGGATATAAAATAGGAAGAAAGTAGACTCGAAAGAAATATGACACTGCAGGCTTAAGAAATATGACACTTATGGGTGAAGGGGTGAATAACAATTTAGTGATTGTGCTGTATTAATCGATTTTTTTTATCCAATCCTTATAGTTATAGCCGGTTACGCTAATGAATCCGTTATTACAAACACAGAGAACATGTGAACAAGTGCGTTAGCGGCGAAAGTTAGGTCAAATGTTGGGCTCTAGAGTTTAATAAGATGAAAAATACATTCTACCTGTCAATTTTTACCAACTGTACACTCTAGTACCGTTTATATATCACCGGTATCGTCTAAGACAGTGTTCCCTAAACTTTTCGCTGCTGTGGTCCACTGAATGGGCAATCTGTATCACTCGTAGATCACTGATATATCATAAGCGTTCTCACCCACCCATAATACACTTACGGAGAGTGAAATCGGAACACCAAGGGGGGAAGTCATGCTAGGTGCATTAACAACTGAACACCAGATTACTCTGCATGATCGTTTACGTTGATACAGGTTACAATTCTGAGAATGAGCGTCACTGCATATGCTAAAAGAACTAACTGTTCCAGTACCCATCACATAGCACAAGATATTCCAGGGATTGTTGGTAATCATCAGTTAGAGGCTATGGTAATGTCCTCTACGAGTATAAAGAATGTCTCACCTATATTATGGCGCCCGAACAGGAGCAAAATTACTTTTCCTAAAAGTTCACTGTTGACGCGGAAGGCAGGATGGGTAAAAAAACTGTGATTGTCTCTTCGAAATCGAATCCATACAATTCTGTAATATCTTTTGTGTGGCTATGCGCTGTCTGTAATTCGCTCCTCCCCACGATTGATATATCCCCTTGATCGAAACAGACCCGGACTACCCTACTTGTACTTCCAAGTACGAAGCTAAACCTTGCGTATAAAGCGGTCTTGTAAAATCTTTACTTCTTTAGTACAATATAAACAAACTTAAAGCAGAAATATCCATGGACCCGTCGGAACTGAACGACACCTTGAACGACATACTGGACGTGGAGGTTGGACAACAAGAAAATGGTGAAAAAAGCGATAGCGAGGTTCACATCATCGGGGAGCCCCCAGCAGGGGCGAAGCTCGTCCCTCTAGGACAAAACTGCTATGCAATTGCCACTACGAGTCAGAGACCAGAAGAAGGATACAAGATAGCAGACCTTAATAAGGCTCCAGCAATCTGACTTGAGTTTCGTTGAGTTCACCAAAGCAACAGCCTATCTCGAAGAGAACATCGCAGTTATTCCGCGGGGAGCGAAATTAAGTATCAACGAATAGTCTACTATCTACTGCAGGCAATTCGTACCGAAGTTCGAAGAAAAGTTGAAATTGAATTTGGAAGACTAAAAAGCCCGCTTTAGTTCGGAGGTAACGAAGGAATAGTCCAACGTGCCAATTGGACTTCACGCTAAACTTCCTGAAGAGAAATATACACATAATCAACAAGACTAAAAAAAACAGACCTCTGCTCTCAAAAGGCAGAAATACTCGAGAGGAACAAGAAAATACCGCCACCCAGACGTCCCAGGAGAGAAACCATAGACTACCTGTTGGATTAAATAAAAATTTAAAATTTAAGACCTACAAAATATTCTGAAAAGTAAAAACTATCTTTCACAAACACAAAACCTTATAATGAAGAATAAAGATTCTTTTCCAACCAACATCTTCCACAAGTAACATAAAAAAAGAGAAAAAGAGGCAGACACACAACCAAGAAAATCAAAATGAATGAATCATTTATAACCTGACAAAGAAAAATTTAACTAAACATGAGGTAGATGTCTTAGACGACGAACTTTTCGTTTTGCCCCACACCCAAACCGAATACGTTAACACTTATAAGGCTGAACATTTTCGGGCAGAATCTGGATAAGTATTATGAAAGAACACTACGTGATACATACAAATTTACAGAAATATAACAAAGGTCCTCGCAAGATAAAAGGGAAGTACTTTGGAACCAAACACATTAACCATTCATAATATACGAGAGCATGTTTGCCATCCAGAGAAAATGTCAGTACTTCTTAAAATCAGAAGAAAACGAAACCTGACTCAAAAACAAAGACGTGCAATACACGAACTTAAATCAAGATAAGACATCATTGTCAAACCCACAGAATAATTAGCGGGGGGATAGCCATCCTAGGAAAACAAGACAATGAAGAAGATACATTGCTACAACCGAGAAATTAAAAAAAAAATGAAATAAGAATAACAATTTTTAAAAAAGAAAATAAATTATACGACCACTTAGGGAAACAAATGGATATGAAACTAGAATTTAAAGTGGAATAGCCAAGAAATACGTAGAGAAATCCTCTAATGGAGTCCATCGTAACCTACTTGGCGAAAGATGTACAGAAAATGTACACCTCAACACATAAACACAGTAAGGTATATTGTTCTATCTAGTAAACTGATATTTGAATGGAGGTGTACACATTAGGTACATGAATTGTATGCAGCCCCTCACATACGAGAAGAGATAAAAATGTAGATAGTGTCCAAGCACGGTAAACAGACAGTCACAAAAAGAACTCGTATATACGAGAGACATAGTTTGGAGGTTGATCCACTACACTCGTCAATGAGACAACAGATATAGGGGGGTGACATCCTCATATTGGAGAACCTGTTAGCAGGTGTGAATGGAAGGCCTAAGCTACGTGCTTCGCCCAACACTATGAAATATACAAGGAATTGACGACGTGATTGCCAAGTCTGAGTTGGTGGAACCAATCGTAGATAACCTTTCACGCCATGCAGCGGTTCCTGCCAGGTTCAATACGGCCAGGCAACAGTCATTCGAACAGTAGAGGATCCAGTCTCCTGGGCAAGCTTTCTCTGGAATTGGGCAGTCACTCGTGCGAGGTTTACTGTCTCTGTTATAACTGTGATGTCCATTCTTGCTCTTCCCCAACTTTATCGTGGCGCGCTAGAATTTGCATTACATTCAATGTTATTTGAATAAAGAACCTTGACCACGTGTCTTTGACGATATTCCGCCCATTAACCACCATCATTTTCTCATTATATACCCAGTTTGTCGTGCAGCCAAATTTCAACATTACATCGAACTTTCACTCCTCCTCCTGCTCTCTCTCTCTTTCTCTTTCTATGATAACTGTTTGTTTGCTCGAAAATGGTTTGTCGACTCTCCACATCAAAAGCCAGGGTTTAGTTTTTCTTGGGGGTGTACCTTAAAAATTAGGGGTGTTAGGGGGATGTAAGGAATTCCCTGACTAGACTATCCCTCGTTCATCCATGAGTAAAGTGTGCATAGGAGTAGAGTAAAATTGTTGCAACAAGGGTGAAGGAAGGATGTGAGCACACGACACCTTGTACAGCCAATGGGACACGTTTGTGCAGGTATTAGTGGTAGAATACAAGATGGGCCAACCATTGAACATATTAAAAATTATGGTGCACCCAACATTAGTACATGTGAACTATTACAACAGACGATCTGTATGACACTGGGGGCCAATCCTATTTTTTTTTCTTTCCTTCCTTTTGTTGAAAAACCGAAGTACACAAGTGAAGGAATCTTCGGGAAGGAAAGTACAAAGGAAGCTTTTTGGACGGTGTACACTTGGCGAATATAGCGACATCTTTTTAAAGCACGTAAGCAACTGGAGTAATCCTTGTAAACAGGCTTGAGTTAAAAATGTAAGTAATGGACAATAATAGGGGAAATAATTATCCTTTCTTTAAATAAATATATTTTCTTGTAACTCCTTATAACAAACTCGAAAAATAATCATGCAAACTATGCATTTTTCTAAAATCAATTGTGTTAATTTCACATTCCTTCGCTTTTACATTCTTTTTTTTTCTTTTTTTTATTTATTCATTGAATTGTATTTATAACTTTTAGCTATCTTAGCTCAAGCCGATAATCTATGCTTCATTATCTGCTTATTAGAAACAGGCTAAGTAATTGGTTTATAGACAAAACCAAAGCGCCTCCGTATGATATCAAATGTTCATTTAAGAATTAACCCCCCAAAATACGGTCACAGTTATCCCCCACTCTTTCAGACGATGGGGAATTCAACGGTGTAAGAATCATTTCTGTCTAACTTGTAGTTCCTAAGATCTAGGGGGGGGGGGGGTCGTACGGACAGACAGGTTAAATTGTAGAACTTTTCCGTTTATTTTTTTTTCAATACGTAAATACAGATTTCACTAATTCATAAATTATTTCGAGTTACTCTGCGAAACGAAAGCATGGCAACACCGGTGAATTTCTACATGAAACAATTGAACGTTACAAAGATGGATTCTACAGCCAAGCCAGGAGATTAAAAAGGCCGCAAGGAAAGGAGACGAGCTAACATGGACAGTCCTTAAGATGGCTGAACTTCCGGTAGGAAGGATGCATCCTAGCCAGGAGATTAAAAAGACCACAAGGAAAGTAGACGAGCTAACATGGACAGTCCTTAAGATGACTGAACTTTCGGTAGGAAAGGATGCATCCTAGCTAGGAGATTAAAAAGGCCACAAGGAAAGGAGACGAGCTAACATGGACAGTCCTTAAGATGGCTGAACTTCCGGTTGGAAAGGAAATAGGAGACGAAGAATACAGTTACAACGCGGCCCTCGTAATGTGCAAGGCATAAAAATGACTGACCTAATCACATAGTTGGACAGGATAAATGAGACAGAATGTGTTACACTTCAATTGCTGCGAATGGAGTTTGTTTAACTGCATGATCTGAATACCTTGTTATTATGTGGATGTTTATATGGATACCAAATTCTTCCAGGGTCTCCCTGTGCACTCCACAACGGTCTAACGTAATCTCACCTTACTTACCCTAACAAATATAAAACACAGTTTAAAAAAGAAATTGAAGCAGAAAGTGATTCAAAACAACTCATACAGACCTACTTGAATTTGTAAAATAGCCCTAAGTTGAACGAAACAAAAGTCGATTTTCATGTGAAGGTTTAATGTAGCTTACTTCTACATAAAAGCCAATAAATAATAATTTTACCTCACAGAGTTATTTCTTGTTGTCAATAGATGGTAATAGCTGCTAACTAAATTAGATACATAATCTTAACGATCTTTTGCAAGTAATTTTAGCGTTATTTGTAAAAATGATTAAGATTATTATCATATTCTTCTATACATCTCACCGGTTAAGGCAGAGAAAGTTTCAAATTGTTTAAATAGTTCTCGCAAATTAAGATATCAAGAGAGGATTTCTTATTTACAGTCACTAAAGAAAATAATCAAGTTAGTTTGCAAGTCTTTAACAATTTATTCTTAGTCATCTTTGCTATTAAGTAACGCAGTCTTTCAATTCTGTCCAAATATAAGTGGAGATCTATGAGAGAGAAAACTAATTGAATTGTAATCTTAGTTATTAATGAATTTGAGAGAGCTTTTAGAACTTTTTTTTTAAGTTTGTAAGCCACTACAATTAGTTCCTTCAGCTGAGCCATTATACTTTAAGTTGTCCTCTCACCAACAGTCTTTTATTTGAATAGCTATAATAAATGTAGTACAATGATAATTAGCGATACTAATCGCACAATACATATTGGTACTCAAACTTTGGAGACCAAGCGGCTGTAGCTCCGTTGGTAGAGCGTTGGCTTCACATACCAGAGATTCTGGGTTCGATATCAGCGGCTGATCATCCTAAATCAGGCCTTTCCTCAGTCACACCAGGAAAATATCGGGATGGAATCTTCAACTTAGGCTGTATAAGCTGTTAGACTTAGGCCTAGGTTCGACACGATTATAAGGATCCAATATTTGTTAAAATCCACAAGCATCCATACCCCAGACGGAATTCGAACCCGCAATTACACTTGCCTAACATCTCAGACTGCACCTCTGTGATCACATATTTCTTTTGTAACGTATTTAATATTGCATAGCTATTAAAAAACGTAACTTATTACAACTTAAATATATTTGGTTGTTAATATCACTATCACAATCTGGTTATGTATTAGGATAACACTATTATACTATAACGATCAGTGTGTACATCTATACTGTCGATTTGTTCATCTCCAGTTCCTATAAGACTTTGAGTGGGTTCTGAGCAGTGTTTCTTTCAGAAAAAGGGTTCTGGGTGGTTAGAGCTTTAGTGGGGGATAAAAGAGGAGAGAAGGCGTAATTCTAGTAGCACAATGAACGAACCCTTGTCTTTTATAAAATTTGTTGTTTTTAATTGACTCAGTCTGAGGGGGGGGGGTCCCCCAATAACCCCTCTGAAAGAAGTTCTGAATACCAAAAAATACTCTGTGGGATCAGTCCTTCATTAAAATTCCGTTTTCTAAACAAAATTAAAAGAATTCTAGGAGTAATTATATATATATATATATATATATATATATATATATATATATCTTGTGTACATTCCATACCTCGACCTGAGCCTTAGATGCCTAAAGGCCATAGGCTAAAGGCTAAAATTCAAATTCATACATATACCACCGTGAACCTCGCATCTCCTTCGAAAGAAATTCTGTATACTTTGCAGTTAACTAAAGCTACAGTATTTTGCTATGGTTTTCATCATCAGGGTTGACTTTTCTTAATAATATGGTCAATTATCTTTCATTTTATTTTCAGAGTTTTTGTATTCATACTTATCGTATATACAGAGCAAAAAATGTTAGTGTTAATTCAACACTTTACGGTATCCCAGGACAACCACTAAACATTATTTTTTTGTATTAAATCAACACACTTTGTTGTCTAATTTCGATTATTCAAAACTGTGGGCGTGCTAATATGAATCAGCATAGACTCTGTGTTGAATCAGCATCGAAAAGACATGCATTGTGTTGAGTCACTGAACTCAATGCCGTTTCCTGTGTTGAATTGACACAGTGAGGGCCAGCCCCCCTCCCCCCGGTGTCACCCTCCCAAATCGTAACGAGCACTCCCTAAACTTTTATTTTTTACGGTCAAAAGGCAATAGATATCATGCAAAACTGCACTTACACCCTCCCAATTTTGATGTTACACCCCCTAACTGAAAACCCTGGTGGAATCCCTGATTTGGTACCAAAAAAGTGGTGGTCGCCCTGGGACACCAAAAAGAGTTGAATTAACATAATATATTTTTTTTTTATCTGTGTATGGTTTCAAAGTGACTTGCGTTCTTAATCGTGAATGTATTTTCTGCTTGAAACTTAATATTAAACCTGAGATACGCACGGGTTTTAACCCAAGGCAGAGTGCGGGTGTACAGATCGGCTTGTGATGCGACTACAGTGCTTTTTCTCTACCATCTCGCTTCAACTGGAGTTGGATTATAGGACTTCATTTACAGGCATGCGTGTATGTATAGGGGAAAGTGGGAGAATGGCGCTCACCCCTTCCCAGCAGTTTCTATGCCTTCACTGTGACTATAACCAGGGCTGACACCTAGAGCCCGATGGTAGCACTCAGCATAGTGAATACGCTATTAGTAGACCTTACGGCGCAGGCGCAGCATAAAGAAATAGATTTTCACTTATTTTGATGTAAAATTGAAAGACGAAAGATGGCAAGCTAAATAGACTGAAATAATGATTTATAGTGTTGAATAATTTTCATGAGTAATGATCGTACCTGCTCTTCATTTTGAAGTTGTTACAGGGCAAAGAATCAGTGTTGTCTACGAGTGAAAAACTAAAATCTTAAAATGGCGACTGTCGGGCAATGACGCTCAGCCTGAGTGGTATTATGTTTCAGAACAATTTAATCACATTAGGTAAAATAGCCTCTTCCCAACCAACACACTTTTGTTACAAGGCAGTACATAGGGTATACTTAGGTCCCACATTGAATTGATTCGTGGTCTCTTGGGCATCTAAGGCTTCGACAGGGATAGGAGAGGGAACGGATGCGGAAATGTGTCAGTCAGGGTCTAAGTTGAAGGTACCATTCCGGCATTTGTGTGGTGAGGAAAAACTGTCAGGATAGTCGGCCACTGGGGTGGATCTCAGGATCTCCAGAATCCTAAGCCAACGTTCTACCACTGAGCGACGGCCGCTATGATCTTCTGTGGATAAACATGACGATACCGTGTCCCTGGTGGGTGAGTGGTAACATTCGCTGCCTTGTAATCAAGGGATCCTGGGTTCGATTCTTGGTGGGGACACAAGTGGTTCGGATCCCACGTTAAACTGTAAGTCCCGTCCTTAGTAGCTTACCAGCTCGTTTAGGACGTTAATTACAATTTATTCAATGACGATCCCGTGGAATGGGATAAATAGAAAACAGTGGGGTGAATAGAGATATAGAGACCCTACCAGTAGGGCAATCCCGCTCAAGTGTATCTCTTTGCATTATGAAGTATGTAGGGCTAGCTATAAAAAGACCATCGAATTAAATGGTACACATAATTATGCTAGAAACATTGCTCTCTCTAATACACGTTTCATTTAGTTTCTATTGTGTATAGTTTTTGAGATATTGACAATTTTCCATAGGTGGGTACAATTCCCCCACTCTCCCCTATACGTTACGTCAGTATTCGAAAATCCAGCAAGACGCTAGAACCATATTTCCTAGCTTCCGACGTAAATCAAGTTGCCATCGTCTTAGGTACAAAAAATGTATCCTAGATGTCTCGAACAACTTCGAGATACTTCGATTTATATAGAGTCCAGTGGTTTTCAACTACCGGTCCGCGAAACTATTGTACCGGTACTCACCAAATTAATACATTTTATTGTTTAACACTTATTTCGTAGGTTTCGACAGTTCAAATTAGATATTAAAGTTTCTCTCTTTTCAAAATAACTAGACTCTGAATATGTGCTGTCATCTGTTGAACATCAAATAAACCTCTACCTTACTGGAATCCTACCGGCCCTTGATTTTTTTTGTCTCTCGTAGTTTGCTGGTCCGTGAGTATTAAAAAGTGGGGGGGGGGACACTGATATGCACAATAACACAGGAAATAATAATAAAATACAAACTAATAACCTTTCCATGAAATAACAAACTAGGTCCCTCCCTTCATAAAAAAAACGGATACTTAAAATATCCGCTTGACTATGTAAATAAATAAATAAAATATATTTGCTTGTTTTAATTGAAACTACACGCGCACACTACATATATAAAGGGGTCCTCAAGTATCTGACTGAAGTTCTAATGCAATCGATTACCAGCTCTCGTCATCGCTACAGTGCAACAGACGGACGAGTGCAATTTTCCCGTTCAGGTACGTCGTTTCCGCCCATCAGATACCATCACAGTGATTGTTTTCATAACACTGAGACATAATATTACACCACGTGCAGCAGAGTAAAATCTTATGACGTCACAAACTCTGCTTATGATGCATCGATTTTTCCCTCCCTCCCTCCGGACTTCTCCTTGCGCCCCCTCCAGTTTCTACCCGCGCGGCCCCCTCTCTGGAACGTAACGTCAAACCCTTGCTTTTGGTTCAATATACTGACCTGCTCCGGGTTAGAATCCCGACAGCTGTAAGGTTTCGTATTTGGTCTTGATGCTGGCACTCCCATTATATGAGGAAGAAAAGAGACACTTAACACAATTCGCACTAAAATCACTTTACACTATCACTTGTTCAGCGGGCGGGGGGGAGGAGGAAAATAAAGCCACTTGTGTGAGTTGTGCAAAAGAGAGAAGAGATCGTGGAGCCGAGAAAGCCGTCTGCTGTTACATAGAGCGAGATCTCAGATAGACTGAACAGGAGCCCCGCCCTCACTCTTGAAACAGCCAGTAGAGGCGCTGTAATACAACACCGCACCCGGCTTTTGGTACAACGTGTGATCACTAGTTGGCGCTAGTGACTTAACAATGATTCTTCTTGCATCTCGCATGAGCCCAGCTGGGCAAGACAAACGTGAAATTGATGTGTTTCTCTTTCTTGATTTGCTCTCAAAATAAATCAATTTTGTTACTACAAAAACTATAGAAGACTATATGATTTACTACCAAATGATGATACGAGATGTTTCCATGAAGTTCAACTCCCAAAAATTGACACCAAAATATCTCTGTACGTATTTCCAATACCTAATGAACTTGTGGTGGTAGTAACGGACAAATTGATCGAATGTCAAGTTCGTTCTCCATGAACCGCAAATGTAGGATGAGCTGCTTTTAGAGAATTCTGCTACGAGCCATCAGGTTCGAGTCTAAGCCAGCAGTTATGGGAGACAATTTGTAACTGTGGAATTCTCATCTAAATGTCAATAACGTACCGATGGCGTAGGCGTACGAGATTGCGTGTATAAATATGCCAAGTTTATTGGCCTGACCTGCTGAAAGAGGAATATTATTAAATATTGTCTACCCCAAAGGTATACAAGTGACAGTCACCTTTTTTTGTTGTTGTTGTTGGAGGTAATTATTTATATACAACCCGAAATATGTCACACAACACACTAAGTTCCAAAAATATGACAGTTTTGTGTCACAAATTTTTCGGGTTATATACGAAAGATTACCTCTAACTTTTAATTTTAATACCTCAATGTCACTTATATCTTTTGGTTTCTGGAGTTGACATATTGAATAGAGCACTCTTATTGGTCAAAGTAAAGAAGATTAAAAAATAGAATAGGGAACGCTAATTTTGTTACTGCACGCTATTATATCTTTTAAGAATTGTCTTTAAGGATAATCTAAAGCAAAGACCTGCAACAAAAGATGGCAGCACTACCTCCGTATTGCTGCTCCTAGAAATTCAAGCCTAGAAAGTTCAAACTTTCAGGGAAGAAAGGTCATAACCAATTCAAGAGCATGATCGATACAAATTTTTAATTTTCTTTTTTGTTCATTGTTGACAGGGCTTCATTGTTATAAGGTTTCGATATTCAAAATAACAATGAAGAGATTTCAACAATGAAGGAAAACGAAAATAAAAGATCGACCTCGATCATGCTCTTGAAGAAAGTTTGAACTTTCTAGGCTTGAATTTTTAGGAGCAGCAAGGAAATTTCGTGCAACGATAAGAATACATTAGGCATATACGGAGATAGTGCTGCCATCTTTTGTTAAAGATCGTTGCTTTAGATTATTCTTAAAGTGTAAAAGGACATTCAGATTGAACTACAGTTAAGAAATATAAAACCAAATTCTGAAACCGGATATTTTTTGGACTGGAGGACCAAAGAGATCCGAGAGTTATTGAACCTTGCTCTTTCTTTTTCAATTTCAAGTGTGTATATTTTCTTGGCAAGTGAACACCAACATTTTTTTCAGAAATATATTAAGATGGATAGAGGTTTCAATAGGTTAGGGCAACAAAGAATAATGCTCTCTCTCTCTCTCTCTCTCCCTCTCTCTCTCACTCACACACACACACACACACATACAAGCACATCCAGTAATACTACCCTGGGGGGTTTGTGGCTTCTGTTACGAGAACAGCGGACAAAATAATGATCTCCCTCTGTCTCTTGTTCCACGTTTCTCTTACGTGTCCGTAGATACACAACAAAAAAAAAGGAAGGGAGAGAGAGAGAGAAATAAATAAAACAGAAAAGAGAAAAAGAAATGAAGTCAGAATGAGTAGTATAACTGGTCTGCTGCGACTGCTAAATACAGATGACAAATTCAACCATTCTTTCAGTCGTCTTTAATGATGTCAACCCGGTATTGCCTACTACCTACATGCCATATTAATAGTTTTGAATCCAAAAAGCAGGTGCAGGTCATAGGAAAAGTACACTCTTAACATAATTGTAACACTTTATTGTAAACCCTTGTCTTCACTTCCTTGTTGTAACTCTCTTAATGTCGTGTTACGTCATATCATAGTGTTGTGTTTAAGATGTGTAAGTAATACTATACAATAAGTGTAATAGTGCCCTTTATACCTTTATGGACGCTTTTTGGCCACTTCTTTTTTACTTCTTGAATTTATTTGGTTCACGATCTGCTCTCATTACAATTCAACTCATCTTTTTTATTATTAATCGAACTTCGTCTATATATAGCGACAATAGTGACAAATTTACTCTGTCCTTTGTAGCTTTTATGTTTAAAGCGCTGAACTGTAACGAAGACGACTAAGATGATATTACATCTGTTCCCGTCACCTATTTATAGCTTTTGTTTTTAGTTTCCTATACTCTAAAATGTTTTTTTTTAAACTTCAAACAGTTTATCGGAAGAGACAATAATACACAAGAAATTATGTAAATTTTATTCATTTTGAGACGTGCAAATGACGTTTTAAACGATAACGTTATCAAATTTTGTTTTTCAGTAAAACGAGTTTAAGATATTTCTTTTATAACTAGGAGTTTATTACGGTTGTCTAAATTTCGGGGAGAGAAAAGGGTAAGAGATATCCCTATTCCGGAATTGATTTTCGAGAAATCCTTTCCCGATTTTTCGATTCGGAAATTTCCTTAGGGGTTCGAAACTCATGAGACCTCAGGAAACCTTGAGAGTCACTAAATCTCGAATTCTCTGAAATTCCCGACCATTTTCCGTCCTTAAAATATATACGATTTCAGAAATTTTCTGTTCACTTCCCAACAAGTATTTTTATTTCCTCCATACTCCTACTTTTATTTGTCTTCAATAAAAGCTATAATGGAGAGGTTTGAGTCTATGAACAAACTCAGGTAACCTCATTGGAGTTGATAAATTACTTTAAGACTGTTGGATTGAAATATTGAACAGAAATATCAAAATTAATATCGAAATATCATAGTGATATATCGAATATCAACAAGTTTCATTATCGTAATTTCGGTATTTTTAAATATCGATTCGATATATCGAAAATTGTAGTTTGTTTGTTTGACCGATTACCGAAGTATTATGCGAAAATTGTGTGGGAGGATTTCAACGCAAAAGTAGGTAGGGAAGAAAGCTTTAGACCTACTACAGGCAAATCAAGTCTCCACGAAAAGAGCAACAACAATGGAGAAAGACTGTTCACCTTCGCGATATCGAAACATTTAATAGTAAAGAGCACGTACTTTGAACACAAAGATATACACAAATACACATGGACATCTCCGGATGCCAAAACACGCAACCAGATCGATCACGTATTAGTAGATAGAAGAAGACATACCAATATGATGACCGTTACCAAATCGAAATCTCAAATAGGTTCGGAATCTTAGCCGACTTGAATAATAATGAAGAAGACATTAGAATAGTAAAGAAATTGATGTGAATAAGATGTGGGAGGCAATTTGTGACACTGTGAAGGGCGCAGCAAAAGAACGTGTAGATGAGAAGAAACGATAGGAAAGCAAGTCTTGGTTTCATGGTGAATGCATTAAGCTTCATGAGGAACGTAAACAAGCAAGGCAGTGATGGCTAAACAAGAAAACCGAAGCAAATGCAACGCAGAAGATATAACACTATACAGTAACGCGAAACGTAACGCCTCACTCGGGTTCAGAAACAAAAAGCGAGAATATCTGACGCAGAAGATTCAGGAGGTAGAGGGAAACGGCAAGACGAATAACACGAGATCTATACAAAGGGGTAAACTCGTTAAGAAAATGTTACCAGCTAAGGCTCGGGATGATTAGAAATAAACGTGGGAGATCTTCAGGCGGATCACACTAAAATTCTCGATGTATGAAAAAGTTATTTCGACAAACTTCTTAATGTACACGCCGGAGAACAAATGCAGGAATCTGAAATCCATACCGCAGAACCGTGGATACTCGCACCGAGTGAGACTGAAGTCGAAATTTCGATAAAGAAATTTAAAAAGAAAAATCAAATCACCAGGGATTGACAACATCACAGATGAATTAATTAAAGCGGGAGGAACTGCATAAATTTATAAGTACTATATGGCAAAAGGAGGAGCTTCCAAAGTAATGGAAGACCTCAGTAATAGTTCCGATTTACAAAAAAGGTGATATATCTGACTGTAATAATTCGCGCGGATTCTCTTTACTACCAAAATGTTATGACGTGTTAAGTAATGTCCTGGTGACACGCGTCCGCATATACGTAGGTGAAATAATTGGAGATCACTAATGTGGATTTAGAAAAAAATAAATGTACGTTGGATCAGATGTTTGCCTTAAGACAAATATTAGAGAAGAAATGGGAATACAATGGGACTGTTCACCAGTTATTTATAGATTTTAAGAAAGCATATGACTCCATCAAAAGGGAAAAGTGTACAATATCCTGGTACAATTTGGAATCCCGAGACGTTCAACTAGTAAGCATGTGCTTGGCCTAAGCCGAAGCTAAAGGCCTTGGAAATTCAATTCAATTGACGATGTGCCTTAGCGACCCCACAAGCAGAGTACGGATAGGTAATAATATGTTTGATAGTTTCGAGATTCGCAGGGGATTGAAACAAGGTGATGCCTTGTCACCACTACTGTTTAACTTTGCCTTAGAATATGCTATTCTAGAAATAAAAGATGACAAAAAAGGGACTAACATTGAATGGCTTAACGCAACTGTTCGCATACGTGGATGATGTAGATTTAATAGGGGAGGATATAAATGCACTACAAAGTAACACCAATATCTTAGTAGAAACTTTTGACGAGAGAGGTCTACAGGTGAACGTAGAGAAAACAAAATACATGACATGCTGACACACAGAGGACGAAGGAAATGGATACATAACAATTAACAAGCAAAAACGAGGTCACGGAGGAAATAAAACGTCGCTTATGCATTGGGCAACGCATGTTTCTATTAAGTCCAGATACTCCTAACCTCGCGATTAATATCAAGAAAGTTGAAATTAAATTATATGAAAGCGGTTATTTTGCCAGTAATACTTTACGGTTGCGAAAGTTGAAGTACATGACCCTGGCAACTGAACATAAATTACGAGTATTTGAAAACAAGGTTTTGAGAAAGATATACGGGCCTAAATGGGACAAGCTGACTGGACAAAAACTTTGGTAAACTTTATTTTTATATGGGCCAGTCTATTAACGTTGGACTTCGGCCTGTCACGAAGCTGACTGGAGTATAGTGGAGACTGCATAAGGAAGAACTGCACAGATTGTATGATTCACCCGACATTATAAGAATAATGAAATCACGAAGGCTAAGATGGGAGGAAAACGAAGATTATATTGCATCTTTGTTCGAAATCCGGAGGGAAAGAGATCGTTGGGAAGGCCGCTACGTCGTTGGGATGACAATATTAGAAGAGATCTTCGAGAAGTAGATGTTCAAGATGAAAAATGACTTGATATTGCCTAGCATAGAATCCAATGGTAAACGTTTGTTACTGCGGCGATGAACTTCCGAGTTTCGTAAGCCATAGAGTTTATATCCAAAATTAGAACACCCCTAATTCGGAAAATTTGGATAAGACCTGTTCCTAATTTTTGACTGAGAAAATATGGTACCTGAAGCTAGACTCTGGCCGACATTTTAACTACATTCTTTTCCCCTTCGCACATCTCAATCCCTTGATGTCAACACCAAGCTTTCGTTCAGAAAATTTGCCCCAAGGTGGGGGGGCATTTCAGAGAACCGAGAGGATGCTACTTGTACAATTAGCATTACAATAGTAGGATAATTAGCAAACTACAATTTTGCCCGGGGGGGCGGTACATTCCCTCCGGGGGTGCTCCGAAGCACCCCCCCCCCCGGCCGGAGAGGTGCATGAAAGAAACACTGGTCAACACTTGTAAACAACTTTCCGTCACTTAAATAGATCGTCACTTGTTTACTTGCATAATTTTGGTTTGTACTGTACCATACGATTTGTGTCCTGGTATATTTTCGTGTAGACTTAACTGATATTAGCTAAGAGCTTACAGGTGGGTTACAGACACAAATCAAAATCAAAACCGGTGTCCTCAACGGATCGTTAAACAAAAAATATAACCAAAATAAACCAGAACAAAATAACAATCGAAATATATTTTCATATCTCACTTTTGTATTCAAAAGCAGTCTGTTTTTCAGCCACATTATTCATGCATGTAGATGACATTTGACAGTTGAAATCATGTTTGCTAGTCCTCATGTGTCATTCATAATTGATCATTGGTAGATGTCACTCAATACCTTCCCCCCCATTATTTCATTTTCCTGTCCTTTAGCTTTTATTTTTTATTATCAAAAATGAAAAATCAGAATTATGCATGAGCACGAAACATTACTTTCACCAGTTTCAATTATATTGTTTTTCTCATGATTGAAATTATTTATATACAGGTACGCTTCCCTTAAATAAAAGAGAAAGTAATATGTTTGTTATATTTTTATGTTAAATCAAGTTCTGTAAATTAGTTTTGTTTGTATGTTATTATGTCTACCTTTAATTCATTATGAAAATCATTAACAGTATTTGTGTGTAAAAACAGAGAGAAACGTACAAGAACAGTAACACCAAAAATTTATTAAATAAGTTATAAATTGTGTTTTAGATATATACTCGTATTTTTATAAGTAGCTATTTTTTACTGGAAAACAGTGTAATGGGAATATTTAGGTTGGATTATCACAGTTGGTCTTTGAAATGGTAAAGAAACTTTAGTAGCTATGGTATATTTTTTTAGTCTGCCCTTTCAAAGGGTTACACCCTTTCTTTGGGGAAGGAATTTATTTGAAAGGGATTTTTCACTTTATATCTATATTAGAGAGCAAAATGGGAGTTTGGGTTATCATTTATTCAGAATTTCAATTCGGTCATCCATTTTGTATTCATTCTTGCGTTCTTATCATTTCCTGGTTCTCAAATTCCTATGGCATCTGTGGAGTTGATCATTCCTGCGATTCAGTGTTTCTTTCAGAAGATTTTCGTTCGGGGGCCTCGTGAGGGGGGGGGGGAGGTCACCAGAATTATAAATAATGTATATAACCTCAAAATAACATGAACATTGTTTATAGAATGTGCTATTATATACGTATTTCAGTATACATATGAGTAATACTAGCGTTTAGACTAATTCTTCTGGGGCTGCGGTTGAAAACCCCCGACGGGCAAGCCCCTCTCCAGATAGCATGCCTGAAAGAAACAGTGCTGCGATATAATTATAACATACCACATACAACATATATTGACAGAACATTAACATATTCAGCTGAAGGAGTCAAAGTTAAATAGTATTTACACTAAAGATGGTTCAAGGCTATGAAAGAATATGGTAAGTAAGTGCTGCAATGAAGAATAGGTATGTTTTGGAAGTGAGTCGTGAATGGCGTCTTGTTAGAAGCTATTAAGAAATAAAGGGTTTTCCTCAGCTATTGCCTTTGTGACCAGTGGCGTCATTTCAGTTTTTGCTTGGGGGCAAGATCATTTAGGAAAGACTTTATGATATATAGCTTGGCGCATTCCACCTATTTCCAAGCATAGTTTTTACTTCATACTCTGCATATGCATAATCAGTGATTATGTCAGACCCCTTGTAGGGGGAGTCTACCTCCCAAATCCTCGAGAGCACTTCCCACCTTTAAAAAAAATTACGGTAAAAAATCGACAGAAAACGTGCAAAAATCCAATTACACCGTCCCAATTTTGACTTTACATCCCCCAAACTGAACATCCTGGCGAAATCCCTGTACGTAATTCACATGAATCTCTTCGCTAATAATATGATTTAGCTAAAAGCAAGTAACACTCATATCTGATATGTAAAATAAAGACATTTTAATTTCTAACTTTTTGTAACGTGTTATATACAGCAGATGAAAAGCTCTAGTGCATCAAAGGGTAATGTCTTGGCTTCATTTTAGCAATCATTAACAAGATCGCCAATAGAAATACTCTTAACCTCTTTCCGCTCCACAGCCAAATCATCAACGAGGCGGGTTGATCTTCGGAAATTCATGACCGAAAGTAATTTGTCATTCTTTTTGGAACAAGAATATTATCCGTTAGAGGCAGTGCTGATTGGCAATGACAAAAATTCCCAATGGAAAGATAAGAATAAATATCCGATTGAAGAAGTCTTCTGTACTGTG
This sequence comes from Lepisma saccharinum, assembly GCA_022664845.1. Taxonomy (NCBI): domain Eukaryota; kingdom Metazoa; phylum Arthropoda; class Insecta; order Zygentoma; family Lepismatidae; genus Lepisma; species Lepisma saccharinum. Next base: position 40,739 of record JAGDQP010002880.1, read on the forward strand.
GACATATATTGATCTCAGTGTCTTCAGGTGGACACCACTAAACAATTCGGATTCAAGTCCTGCTAGAGGCAAAAATCTTACATCAGCTGATACTGAGGCAGGCTAGTAAAAATAAGATACTCAGTAAATTAATTCTGTTAGAAATAGGAAAAATAGCTTAGTCTTTTTGTAGGAAAAAAAACTCTACTAGAACTCAATTAACTATCACAATATTCTTCATGACATCACAGGCAAAGTAAACATTATGGTGGCAAATCTCTCATAATGATGTGATCCCACAACTTCAATAAAAATTTGATCTACACATCGAAACATGAAAAATAAAGCTATTTCTACATTGAACCCACGAAACCTTGGGAAACCAGAGCAAAGACAATAGCACTTGACTTCCTCTGAACATAACAAAATTTTCAGCTCTAACGGAGAGGGAAGACAAAACTTAAAAACAAAAATTTTAAAAACAATGGCCTCTCTTAAGGCAACCACACTTTTTTTATATTTAGGTAGTGATGAGCAAAAGCAAGACCAAGACCAAGACCGTAGCGATCTTGGTCTTCGTCTTGGTCTTGCACACCCAGTCTTGGTCTTGATCTTGCATCGGTATCCCTGGTCTTGGTCTTGGTCTTGGTCTTGCATGCAAGAGTCTTGCAAGTCTTGCTTTTAAAAAAAATATACGTTTCATACGTAATTTTACACCGGATATAGGGAATAGTAAAAGCTATGCGTATCATTGCCTGCCTTAATGCGTTAATAGTAACGGAAATATGTTTTAACATATTGTTTATTTTCATGTAAGTGTACAGAATAGAACTACCGAAGTTTAATTTCGCTTTAATTTGAGCAACATCACTAACATTTTATTATTTTACTTTTAGTTTATTTGCTGTTTTAGGCACACAACTATGTTTCGTTAAGCTTTGACAGAATGCAATCATGGGTTATCGAAAATGATGTCCAAAATAATTTAGACATTGAAGTTCTTACCTTGTAACAATCCATATAATTATGCTCTCTATCATCTTCTAGCCACTGTTCCAATGTATTTACCATTCTCCGTGCTCCAGGTAAGTTTCAAAGGAAGACCAAACATGCATGGATATTGTGTTTAACCAAAACTTACAAGGGAACTATTTTTGCTGTTCAGCGAGTTTTGACTTCGGACCTTATTTGAATCATATAGATAGCGAAAATGACACGCACAGACTCGCACTCTGTCATATATCGCTATGCTTCGCTATCTAAATGCTTCAAATAAGGACTAACTCCAAAAACATGTCCGAAGTCAAAACTCGCTGAACAGCAAAAATGGTTCCCTTGCTAGTGTTGTTGTTTTCGTCTAAGAAGCACTAATGTCCACAAACCCAGACAATTAACGATAGTGAGACTAGTCATGGCTCAGGCGAGCTCTGGCAGAAGAGTGATAGAAAGTATAATTACTTACAAATTTGAATTTGAATTGATTTAAGCCTAACAGGCATCTATGGCCTAAGGCTTTTGACAACAATGGGAAAGTTAGCTGCCAGGGCTTTGAGTTAAGGTACCATCCCAGCATTCGCCTGGTGGGAGTGAGGAAAACTCTAGAAAACCTCAGCCAGGATGGCTCGGTAAATTTACTTACGAGTTTGTGGACCAATACTTTTCTGTTGAACAAATGTATCAAAGTAAACCTGCTCAATTTGAAGCACTTCTGTGCTCAATACAAGCTCACACGCCGTTACCTCTAGCTTACTCTAAAGTAACTTTTGCGTTGCATCCAAAACCATAGGCCATATCTAGTAATATTCCTCCCGACTTTATCTACAAGTGACGAACAATTACCAACTGTACTGCAAAAACTGTTGTTTTATTCAGACTCAGTTCTCCGTAGCATAACATATAAAACAGAACTCAGTTTTCAGTAACACATATCAACAGACATTTTATAAAATCGACTAGTAGCTTAGAACACAAAGACTTGGCTACACAAATCAGTACAGACTCTGAACTGACCATAATCCACCTTAATCTGAATCAATAGATCAAACCTAACATCATAAAAGCCAGGACAACAGAGTTCCTTTTGCCCTTTATCCAAATTATCCTTAAGGAGAATGTAAAGCCAAGATCTTCAACAAGAGATGGCACCACTATCTCCGTATGTGTCTTATGTTTTTTTATCGTTGCACGAAATTTCAATGTTGCTCCTACAAATTCAATCCTAACGAGTTCAGACTTTCAGGGAAGAAAGTTCATAAGTAATTCAAGAGTTCTATCCGTGCCGATTTTTCATTTTCTATCTTGTTCATTGTTGAAATCGTTTCAGTGTTATTATGCCCATAACAATGAAGCTCTTTTAACAACGAACACGAAAGAAAATGAAAAATCGGCACAGGTAGAACTCTTGAATTACTTGAAAGTTTGATCTCTCCAGGATTGAATTTGTAGGAGCAACATTGAAATTTCGTGCAACGATAAAAATACATTAGACATATACAGAGATAGTGCTGCCATCTCTTGTCGGAGATCTTGGCTTTACTTGGCCCATAACAGAAACTTTTTCCTTCTATTGTAAGTTTAGTGTACAGTAGTGTACATTGTATGTTTAGGTTAGTATGCTACAGTAACAGCGGCATGATTCTCAGATCCACTCACACGGTTTGCACAACTGAGAACACCTAGAGTCCAGCGGTATTTTTACAGAAGCCAAAGAAATTCATGTAAAGGATATAATGATTTCCCCTTCCTTTCCACGTTTTAAAAATATTCAAATAGTGCGTGTGCAAGATTCTTACAGGTGGTCTTTGTCTTGCAGGTATGGTCTTGGTCTTGGTCTTGGTTTTGGTCTTGGTCTTGCACCCCTTGGTCTTGGTCTTGGTCTTGCATCGGTATCCCTGGTCTTGGTCTAGGTCTTGGTCTTGCATGCAAGACCAAGACCAAGACTCTTGCGCTCATCACTATATAGGAAAACCAGAGCTTGTTAGACAAACAAAATTCAGCTTCCAAAACACGTAATACCCCACATAGACTCAGTTTCAGAAATGAAATGATCTCAAATCTAAACAAAAACTAGAATTTATGTATATATTAATATAAAGAAAACGTTCAATCTGACCTACTTCGTAATTCTGACTCTCGCAACATATAGGCCCTGGGCGCAATGAGATATGAAACAAGGACTGCCCACCAATATTCATACACATCCAATCCAACCAATATATGTGCATCCAGAGAAAAATATGAAAACGAATATGGTTAAAATTAACCCAAAAGGAGCTACCATTTAAGACAGTACCTTGCCAATATTGATAGAAAATAACTACTTCTATAAATGATGACTCACAAAAAATGACAATATTTCAAACAAAAAGAATAGCTATTACAAAATAAAAAACAAGACTTCTCTATATAGGACTTAGATGACGCAAGCTGTCCTGTCATCTGGCAATTCTACAAACCAAACTCGGCCATATCCCGAGCCAAACGACTCAGAAACGCCCAGGAAAGTAAACACAAGAAGAGGCCTACTAACGTTCATATTATAATAATTCTCAAAAACATATTCTGAAAAAGCACACTGCTCTGTTTTACACTGCTGCATGCTACATGCACTCAAACGTAACAAGTGCGTAGAAAACTAACAAGGCATCCGGACAAGCTCAAAGTAAAAAATCCCTTTCGATAGGCCTACAGGCTGAGGTAGATTTCGAAGTTTCGCTGGGAGCCGGGGCTCGCCCCACAACTTCAGTGCTTTTGAGAGGATGCGCCTCCTTTATCTTAACCAAAATCTTCCTGTAGCACTACACCACCACGGAGTACATCTTCACCCTCCCACGGTTGGCTGCGCCCCCAAAGGGAAGATTTGCCCCATTTATTGTAACCTACTCTTGGTCATACACCTTCATTGAAAATTTCGTTTCTCTACCTTCAATGATTTGGAAATTGGGTTTTTGGGGCGGCCATTTTGGATCCAAGTTGACGACTTTTTGCAAGTTTTCTTATTTTGTCGTGACCTACTTGTGATAGTACAACTTCAAGTAAAATATCATTTATCCAACTCAAACGGTGTGCAAAATGGGATTTTGGGCGGTCATTTTGGATCCAAGATGGCGACTTTTCCCAAATGTTGTGATATTTCCCTAAGCTACTCGTCATAATGCACCTTTATGCCAAATTTCGTATCTCTAGCTCAAACGGTGTGGAAAATAGATTTTTACGTCCGCCATTTTGGATCCAAGATGGCGTCTTTGAACTCATTAGGTAACATTTTCATAATCAGAAAGTGATGTTGTACCTTTATGCCAAATTTGATTTCAATAGCCCCAGCGGTTTAGGCTGTGTATCCTATACAACAATGGGTTCGGCGGCCATTTTGGATCCAATATGGCGACCGATTTTGCTCATTAACGAACTTAACCGAGCTATTAAGCCTAGAAACAACATATAAAAATTTGGTTCAAATATCTTCAAAATTATGGCCGCTAGCGTGTTAATATATAAATATATATACATATATATATATATAAATATACACTTTCATATCGTACCGATCTCAATAGGTATATTTTCTTCGAAATCTACCTAATAAAAAACAAAACAAATTATTACTTTAAAAATAGCATATTCTCAACAGAACAGACTCAAATGACGCCTCTGTTTGTGACGTATTTTGTACGGAGTTTTTAAAGAAATTCTTTAACTCTAGGAGAGTCCATTCGTTGGTATAATTCGGCTGTTGGTGATGGAAGTTTTATTCTGTAGGCCAATCTCAGAACATGTCTTTCGGAAATGACAAGGTGTTCATATAGGTCATTTGGAGCAGCGATCCAACTGGTGTGTCCGTATGTTAACGCTGGGCGTATGAAAACTTTGTGTTTTGATGACTGTTGGAGTATGTTCCCACGAGGTGCCAACCAATCGTTTCACCAAATTGAGACGCTGTGTAGCCTATGTACGAATATTATGTATGCGTGGCTTCCAAGTTAGTTTCGAATCGAAGATGACCCCTAAATATGTAGTTTGTGGATGGTGTCTAACTGGTCGTTGACTGCGATATGAAACAGATCAGGGTTTCGGCAGTCAGTTTCCACTTTGTGCACCAGTGCGTGAAGGTATTGACGGTAGGTTGTAAGGTTGTAAGGTTTTTGCATGAATAGTGTTTCCAGTAGTGAGAAAGGTTGTGTCATCAACATATTGATATAGGGATATCTGTGGCGAAAGTAGAGAAATGTCTGTAACATACATTATATATAATAAAGGTGAAAAAACAAAACCCTGAGGGACACCACAATGGAGAAAAATAGGGTGAGATAGACTAGAGTTTATGTTTATATACGTGAGTCTTGTAGATAAGAAAGAGAAGATGAGATGAATATAAGAGAAAGGAAGAATAAAGGAATGCAACTTTTAGATTAGACCAGTGTGCCAAACTTTATCAAAAGCTTTTTCCAAGTCAAAAAGCAGTAAACGGGAAGGTTTAGAAGTATTATAATAATTGGTGATGGCGTTGGTTAATTGAATAAGTTGATATAGTGTGTTTATTTGGGGACGGAAGCTTGCTTGATGAATGGGTATTAGGTGGTATTCGTTCATATCCTCATGAAGGCGGTGGACAAGGATCTTTTTCAAATGTTTTATGAAACAGAATGTCCACTGGATAGTGCGAGAAGATGAAAGGTTGCTAGGAGGTTTGTTAGGTTTTACGGAAAAAAATGTTTTTGTGACTTTACAGTGCTGAGGGTAATAGCCTGTTGGGAGTATGAAATCGTATACAGTTGTTAATATTGTATGTACAATGAGAGGAGATGATTTGATAGCTTATAGGTTATATTAACAAATCCTGGAGCTGTTTCATTTGGAATTAATGACTGATTGAATTTCATTTGTTGTGATGGGTGATGTAAGATGTTTGTCTTCGAGGTGGTGTTGAGTTTTTAGTTGTAAGTAAGGAGGTTGATTAGTTGTAGAGGAGTTATATTCTGATATGAAGTGCAGTGCGGAACGGGTTGATAATTGGTGTCAGGATGGCTTGCAAAAATTCTGCGAATGCGTTAGCCTTTTCCTCGTCAGTGTCGATCATTAGATATGACAGAATAAGTGGTACGTTGATATTTGCCTATTAACTGGTGAAATGGTCCAAAACTTGGTTCGATGACTCAGTGGAGAAAGTGTATTGCATGTTTTGATCCATGTGTGTCGTTTGTAAGCGTCACGGAATTTTGATATCATGAGGTTCCAGCGTTTATGCCGTCTTAATGATTCTGGATTTCGAGTGTGTACGTAGTCCTAGAATGCTCTGCGAGATGCTGAAATGATAAGCAAGTATTATGGTGGTGCTGATGGCTTGTCTTCAGTGAAATATTATTTTTTGTAGCTTGTTCTATGCTGATATGAGGTGATCAATGATAACGTAAAGGTCTTATTCTGTTTCTAGTTCTCTAAAGTCTTGCAATGATTTTGTTATGTCAGCCGGATATGATGTCCAACTTGCGTTGGTATAGTCGAAGTGCTCGATGATTCGTTTTTTATTTGTTGTTGTTGTTGTTGTTTGTTGGTGTTTGGTGCTGGTATGTCTCAAAGAATGAATGCATGATCATTTCCAAAAGTAGGGAGTACTCTGAGATTGGCAATCATGAAGATCTGATGACAACATCTGGAGAGGTAGTATTTGAGATTGGCCTGGATGGTGATGGTATATCGTGAAGTTTGTAGTTTAATGTGGTATTTACATACTGTCAAAATTGTTTTTCTGCATTCGATCTATTATGGAAATCGATGTCGGCCATGATGAGGTAGTGTCTGAAATGATTGTCAATACATTGAAGAACTCATAAGGAAGTGCATGACCGGGACGGATATAACTAGTACGGAAGATGATTGCTTTTCCTTTTGTATAAACAGTGACTATGGTATGTTGTGGAAGTTGCAGTTGAGAAGGTAGTGTGTGAGATCGAGTTAAAATAGTGCTATAGTAACCTTTTGCTGTTCCTCCTTGGGCTCGAACTTCGTGTTGTGGACAGTCAGAACGGATGAGAGCATATTTTGGTAATTTAATTGATTGTCGAGGTGTAAGAAGAGTCTCATTTAGTGCAAAAGTTGTGACATGTTCTTTTCGAAGAAGCTGTTCAAAGACTAGTTTATGTTATTGAAGCGATCTAATATTGAGGAATAGGAAAGTTAACAACACTACACTCATGATTCTAATGTCCATTCTCGGGTTGTTACCGCCCATACAATTCATTTTATCTTTATCTTTATCCATTCTCGGGTCCTTTCCGATAAGTTTGTCAGGAAAATAGAATAAAGAGTAGGACGGGCGACCGATAAGGTTATTCTGTTTAATATTCCTTAATATTTTAATCCATAGCTCGGAACTTACTTTCCCTTATCTACTTCCTTTACCACACCTGCATCATATTAAATAAACAAAACTGCTTCGCTTAATAACAGTTACTTTACGGGCCTTTACGGGCAAGTTAGAGCTTCCTAACCAAAAAAAGAAAAAATGAGAGAAGAATTTTCGCATAACCATTTTATCTCCTGAACACAAAATATCAAAATAAACGAAGAAAATGACAGGTAATTAATTACCCATTCTTGTAATTAACTCATTTCGAACTCTCTATAAAATAATATTTATTTACAAGGCAACGGATATGATAAAACCCTAGCAATTATGCAACCGGCATGACAAACAAATGTTGCGGGTCACGGCTCTTACCAGGGAACGTACTGGCTTCTGCGTCGGTTACAATGACTCTTAACGGCTTATCGAATTCGAATTACATTTGCTCTATATCCTTTTGCTTACTTTACAATATTCAATCGGCTTATCTCGCAGACAATCACCGACGGGTTGGCTCATCATCTTTGACACAATTAATTCTTCGTTTCGTAAAAAATAAATTGATAATAAATAGAACCTTCTGTATGCTCAATTTTCGCTTGCTGTACTTCATATTGATAATTCTGACTTCATTTGCGTGATCTGGAATCTAAGAATCTGGAACGATACCGGAGCGGGGCATCAAATAATTATCTTAAATTTTACTGATCCCATCGCTACACGTACGACGCGAGAGGCCCTCAAAAAGTGTTGTGTAAGCATAGCTTACCTTTTGGAGAAAATCACTCACCAACCCCACTAGGATATTCCTTTTCTGACTCACCCTTTCTATCAGGTCCCAGTCTCTTATTTCAAAATAACAGTATGACCCTCAAGCGTCCAGTGGATTAATATTAATAACGGAAGAGTTGATTTCATTGCTCAGGATGACTTTACCCCCGATCGTGCTCGCCGAAAGATGACTTTTCCAGATCTTGTTGAATAATTCATAATAACATCGTACACTACTAAAGAGCTTACCGGGAAGGTTGCGGGAGCTCTCTATCCTAGTCTTTGGTTACAGTGGTGGTAGGTTCGAATCCCGACCCTTGCGGGCCAGGAATCAGAATTCTACACCACAAATAACTGAAAATATTATGAGCGATGACACAACAACTATCCATAGTCCACGCCGCTTACTTCGGATAGCCTCGTACGATTAGAGCCAACTCTGACTCCGACTAGTAGCATGAGAAATACCTTAAGATTCTCCATGGCCCCCAATCCGACAGTGTACCGAACTTAACAAAATCCCGTTACATTGCTTTCTCGAAGTTGATTCAGGCTGCTCAACCAGAAAGAGAACTCTAAGGCAGAATTGATCGCAAACACAGAATGCTTGCATTGGCGGTTCGTCCCGTCTTTTATACCAGCCGCTCGCTGTAGTACTTGTCCCAGAAGCCAAAAAACGATGATTTGGTATAAATTGGGGGGACCAGATGAAACTTTCAGCACTTGTACAGTGGCATGTATAGAGCACGAAAATACGTGATAGACATTCCAAATAGGTAGCTATCCAAGATGGCGGCCGACGCTATTTATTAAAATCCACATATCTCGGCTACAAGTTATCCGATTTCTATCATTCTTTTTTAAAATTAAAGATATTTTTATTGGCTACATTTTTGTTTATGAGCAATATTTTTGTAAATCTAATAATTATTCAGTTAAATGTAAAAAATTTTCATTTCAGCCTACAATATTTTCTCATTTAATATTTTACTTTCAAACGATTGGTTTTAGATAAACCTATGTCCTTACACAATATATAGCGTGTAACTTAAGCTTTAATTTGGAAAAAAGATCAATTAAATCCGACAAGTATAACCAGAGATATGGACAATTGTTTGAAAATTTCTTCAATGCGAGGTAACATTACGGAGGCACTAATGCGTGTAGAAGCTACATGATGATTTGGTATAAAACGGGGGGGGGGGGGTCAGATAAAACTTTCAGCTCTTGAACACTTGTCTATGAAGAGCACGAATATGGATGATAGACATCACAAAACTGTAGTTATTCAAAATGGCGACCATTCAAAATGGTGGCTATCGCCAATTCTCAATTTTACGAGATTTCGATGGTTCCTTTTTTTAAATGAAAGTTCATTTCTTTGCCTTAAATTTTTATTAAGAGCAATATTTTCATAAATATAATAGAGATTTTTTGTTAAATTTAAAAATGTGCATTTAAACTTAAATTATTTTATTTAATATTTACTTAAGTAGGTATATTTAGCTGTGGTTTATTAAGTGAAATTAAAAAATAACAAAAAATGTTTATTATTTTCTTATTTAAGTTCTTATTATGAAACGATATTTTTTAGATAAATATTTGCTTTCAAAATGCCGCGGTAGGTTAATGGTTTAGCGCTCACCTCACCTCTGATGATAGGGATGGTTGGTTCGATCCCTGCTCCTGCTATATGGACTCTGTGGTGGATTAACACCATATGCATGGCTTTTCTCGGGCTTCTCCCGTTTCCTCCCAGTTTCTTTATTTCACCAATTCATCTCATCATCCATCCTGTCTGACCGAAAGTTTCCTAAAAGTCTTAAAATTAAATTCTAAAGATGCTTCATTTAATATATACTTTTATTTGAAGAAAAGGGCTATAATATCCGATAATCTGGACCTTAGAAATCACTACTAATAAAAAGTTTGGTTTTCTGTTGTACTGTACAAACAGGTTAAAGCAAGTTAATGCACTGTGATAGGCGTTATAAACTAACTGCAAGTACTTTGTATTGGCCAAAGTGTCTCAGAAATTTATTAAGAAGTGGCACCAGCTGTTATAAGATTCCATTCAGGTCAGGCTGTGACAGTGTAAATGCATTTGCAGGACAAAGAAAGATCAAAAGGTTTACTGGAACAGCACAAAATAATGTCACAACTTTTAGAAGCCTAGGAATCGAGTGAACTGTTCCAGATGAGTTATTCAAGACAATTGGAAATTTACTTGTGACATGTATTCCAAGAAAATATAAATTGGAAGTGCCAATGAGCTGCGATGAAATTATTTACATCCAAAGGCGGGTGAAGTCGATAGTTGCTAACTACCATCATGCAAGGATACATTGGAACGCGCAAATTTCCAGATAGGAATTTAGATACGAAGACTTGGAAAATACTCTTAAGTGTACCAGAGGCTGAAGAGCATGAATGGAGAAAGGACAGAGAAGGAAAGCTATGCATAAATTTGATCGCCGGAGCATTTGCATCAGAAACTATTGTACTTGCCCTCCTGCGTTGCAGTTGTTACAGAAATACGCAGTAATTGCTCTGGTTCAGATTATTAATTGGCGTATTATTGCTCTTTTCTTCAAATAAAAGCAGTGTCTTTTGCAAAATCATTTATTTATCTAAAAATAGTAGTTTTCTAACATTTTTTAGAAAATATTATACAAATTTAAATAAGAAAATATTATGCATAAAATTTTGTTTTTAATCCTTTTTTGAAAATAAATTTTCGGCTAAACCTAAAATCTGCCTGTCAAAAATTTAATAAAAATGATTTCAGTTAAAATTCACATTTTTATATTTAACTGAAAAAAAATATTAGATTTATGAAGATATTGCTCATTGAACTCAAAGAAATTATCTTTCATTTTAAAAAGGAACCATCGAAATCGGATAACTTAGAGACGAGATATGCGATGCTGATATATGTACCACTGAAAATTGGTGATAGCCACCATTTTGAATGACTGCCATCTTGGATAGCTACATTTTTGGAATATCTATCACGCAATTTTGTGCTCTATACGTGCCAGTGTACAAGTACTGAAAGTTTTATCTGGTGCCCTTGTTTTATACCAAATCATCATGTAGCTACACGCATTACTGCCTTCCGTAATGTTACCTCGCATTGCAGAAATTTTCAAACAATTGTCCATATCTCTGGTTATACTTGTCAGATTTAATTGATCTTTTTAAAAAAAATTAAAGCCTAAATTACACGCTATATATTGTGTAAGGACATAAGTTTCTCTAAAACCAGTCGTTTCAAAGTAAAATATTAAATAAGAAAATATTTTAGGCTAAAATGAAACATTTTTACATTTAACTGATAAACTATTAGATTTACCAAAATATTGCTAATATACATAAATGTAGCCAATAAACATATCTTTCATTTAAAAAAAGAATGATCGAAATCGGATAACTCGTAGCCGAGGTATGTTGAATTTAATAAATAGCGTCGGCCGCCATTTTGAATGGCTGCCTACAATTTTGGAATGTCTATCACGTATTTTCGTGCTCTATACATGCCAGTGTACAAGTGCTGAAAGTTTCATCTGGTCCCGCAATTTTATACCAACAACTTGTCTGGCACAAGGACTACTGCCAACAACCGTTGCAGAAAGGCGACAATCCTATGCAATTGGGTGAATGTACTTTGCTGCTGGAAATTTCCCCATAATTCCTTGTTCTCTCAAAAATAACGTTCGTGACCTCAAACTAACTAAAGAACCATTTTAAAATATTCCATCGGTTTCCCCACAAAGTACAAGAGTATTACAAATAAACCAAATTATAAAATTAACACTAATCAATCTCAAAATTAAACCCTATGCAAAATAGAGTAATTAATCAAAATAATTATGATATGCATAGCAAAAAAATTCTCTGTGAACATTCAAATCAAAATAATTAAATGAATTTGCATATCAACAATTTATAAAAATAGCCTGGAGGTCCAATCCATTCGTGATAGGTTTGACGCTGAAGTAAGCATATGGCCAGAGTATGTAGAATTAAGTTTAACACCGAAGATTGACTTGCCTGCAATAGTGGTTTGGTTGGTAATATGGTTTCATTCTGAAGCACTACGGTTGTGGAACGAAGATCTTCTATGGCAATTGGATGCTTCAAAGAGTTATCAGATACGGTGGATTTATCTGCTGTTCTGTTTGGTACGACTAATTCTTGTTACTCTGGGAGTTGTGGAGGTCGTTGTTAAGATTTGTAGTTGTAGATTGGATGGTTCTGATTACAGGTATAACATGGAAGGTGGTATTTAAAGGTTTGTGCAATTAGAAGTTGAATGATTTTCTTTACAATGTATTCGGGCAGTCTTTTGTCTGGTACTGATGATATGCTTGACAGCGTTCGCAACGGATAAGTATAGGAGATGATGTTTTGGATGGTTCGACTTAATGAATGAGTCTATAGTTAGGTGCTCCATTTAGTAGAAGGTCGTCAGTGGTGCCTTGAGAATCAGAGAGAACTCTAACTAGATAGGTTGGGCAGAGTATGCGGATTCAGCGTTTGATCTCAAAATCTTCGTAGCGTAATTCGTCGGCGATTTCTTCATCATTGTAGTCATCCTTTGATAACTACTGAGAGTGTCGGTGGCTTTCGTGGAGGTGGTGGTTGTTTTTTGATGAAGAATTTAAGAACTGAATTTGCTTGTGGACCGAAAATTTCAAATGAGATTGTTTCTGATTTTGTGAACAACCTGTTGATTTATTGATTGTATGATGATTCCATTCTTAGTGAAGATTATTTCATGGATTTGGGCGCGAGGAAGATATTTCTGAAGTTGATGCAAGTCTAGCTTTGGTGTCCGGGATTTTTAATCAGCGTTTGTCAGAAGGAAACTGTAGATGGAAAGTGAAGCAAGGTTTGAAGTTGTGTTTTTTCTTGGTGATGTAGTAGCTTGTTAAACGTCTATAGAGACTAGGTCGTCAATCTCTGCAGACGTGCAAAAGGATTTTCTACAGGTGATTGAGAGCGTATTTCTTTAGACTTTGGAGATTGAGAAGTATCACTGCGTCGTTTTTTTCAGATGATGATGATGCTTGATCTTTTCCTAGGATGGATCCCTTGTGCCTTTTGGGCCCAAAGGGTCCTCCCGGAAGTAGATGTCCTCTTCGTCCCTGGGGCCGAAGTCCAAAATGTATGAAAACTTAGTCAAACAATGCAGCGTACAGTCCTGAGTAATGAAAAATGAGTGACGAGATGATCAATCTTTATGCAATGACTGCTGTCTCAGACTAACTCACACCCTCCGACACTGTAGGTGCCGTCAATCCTAATGTAGTCGTATGTATGATATTCTCCTCTGTGCGTCTGCTACACAGAGTACTCGACTGTAATTCAACGAACCACAGTTAAGCTTGGTTAAGTTATGAGTAGCTATGGTACACGTACAACTTTTAAGATCGTGAATGTTCTTAGACTTACACTGGAAGAATACCTGTCATGGAGTAAATCGGGTAATTTTAAGAATTATTACATATTCTTTTATAAGCAGCTGCTAAATATTTACAACTAATGTCCTTTCTAATATATCCCTATTGTCAATAATAACTTATATTGAGATAGTGTGTTGTTCGAAAAAAATCCATGACAGTACAGTCGTGCCATCTATTGATATAATTGCTTAACGATGGCCAGTACAAATAGCGCTAATCATTTGCTTTATTATTTTCACGACAGATGGCACTGTTTTCAATCTTCTATAGACTCACTAGCTAGCACCTCTGGCTCTCAAAACGAACAAGTTCTCATACTGAGTCTAACTCATTAAAAATTGTGATATATTATAATAAGTTATTATAAATACGAAATAAGGTAAATTAAGTTAAGTTGTACCTCAACAGGCGTATATTACTTATTCTAAAAGATGATAATGATGTAATTAAAATTTTGAAGGTATCATATAATCTCCCTTCTAAAATAAGTAGGGAAAAGGTAATCTTGTGATATCTACCTTCTTGTAATTAGTATTACATTATACGGAAGAAATAATTAATCAAACCTTAATGAAAGATTGAATTTCAAATTTAATCTTATCGTGTGCGTAAAAAAAGATAAAAAAAACTCATTTGCACAGTGAAAAATCACCTAATATAAGAAGAGAGAGCAAAGGAACGTATTTTATGGACAGTTCTTTTTTTATTTTCTTCACTTCCGATTTTCATTTATTTTATTTTATTTTATTTTGTGAATTCATTTTACTACTTTCCTAAACTCTAAACTCTTACGTCACTCCAATGCCTAAAATGTCTAAGGATTGAGCATTTATTAAGAATATGTTTCGATCATGCTCGTTGATTTCGGAGAAACATTTCGGCTCTACAGATTTGAGTCCCTCTCTCGTCGGCATTCTTGACCAAGTTTTTACTCTTGTGTCATTGAACCCTTACATACACAAATAATATACAATACAAGAAAACCAATATATTTTTCAGATTTTCGTCTGTAATTTAAGATAAATAATTTAGTCCTACTTACTATTAAAGTATATATGAATAACCTTGAAATATTTTCTCCGAATCTCCTTTTACCTGTAACGAGAAAAAACAACATCATATTAATAAGTCTCATTCTAAATTTCCAGTAGCCCTACATGAAAAACAAACTCGAATTTTCTCATTGTCCGCATTGTGTCAACAATAATAATGTTGTGTTGGTTTTTATGGTAGTAGCGGTGAAACACGCTCATGAAATTTTATCACATATTTTTCAAGTTTATACTCCCCTATACAAAGAAACACAAACATTCAATTGAAACCCTTAATTGGGCAGAGGCTTCACTCTAAATCGAAGGTCATGGACCAAACAGTTCATAGAGCTTTGTCTTCGCTTTCAGAAGATTGTGCTTTCGCGTCGAGTTACCACCCAAGCCTGACTGAGCTCTCTTCCTGTTTTCCCTTGCTCACGTAAATGTCGGGATAGTACCTTGAATAAGACCAGGGTGGAATTCTATATGAAAATGGCCTCTGAATGAGTTTCTTAAATAAATTATGATTCCCACTGATTAGAGTAAGTTTATTTTTAAACGTTAAAACGAAAAGCTCCTATTCTTTGCCTCACTTCATAAACAGATCCTAATTGAATAGTACCGGTAATTCAAAACATGAGTCACGACGGACAGCCAAAGTCTGAATTATATTGGTCAAAGAAGAAAAGCACACATTAATAGATACTTATATGTCGTTTACGTACGATATGCACATACTCTCACAGTATTACTGTAGCAAACACATACATATTCACGTACCGAGGAAAGAGGCAGAAATATATTAACATATTCTAAGGATATATGCGCAAAAAGTAATCTATGTACGTCACGCCCCAAGACTCAAGGTGTTAAATGGGAACTTTATTCTTATGCAATACAGAAGCTTAAAATTGCTGTCGGAGAGTGATTGTTCTGAATATGAATTGTGCGTGGAGTACTAAACAGTAATTTTTCCTATACTCCAAGGCTCTGAGCCAAAGTTGTCTAAAGACTTTAAACAAATTCCTGTCTAACACACCAATCACCGATAAGATTTCATATTGTTCGGAAACAGAAACTCAAAGAAAATCTCCAATCAATCTTTCTAAAATTCATGCGTTCGAAGTTATGCCCTTTTGACAGGCATAAACATTAAGTTAATGACAAATTTATGGGATTTGATAATATTTTTGCAGTGTGAAATATTAGATCACTGAAAGGCCATCATCGTAACTGAATGAGAGATATAAGACTAAGTGACTTATGCTCATTGTACTCCAGACGCAGAATAAAGATTAAATGGTGACCAATAGAGGGAACTCGATAAGTTAAAAACTAGTTTTTCTAATGGTTATTATTTGATCTCAATGCATACCAAATAGGTTATCAATGATTATGTCACTGGCCGGTAAGAAATACATATTAACCAATAATAAACGTTAAATGTGACATAGGAAGATTTGATTTGAGAGCACAGAGACTCCCACTTGTAAACAATAGCAGTCCTTCATATGTTATTTTTAAAAATTATGCGGGTGAAATTTTTGTTTATTCCACAAGCAACATAAAGAAAAATATTGGGTAAACAAAAGGTCAAAAACATAATAATTCTCTAGAAATTCGGTAATGATTAAAACTATCTTCAGAACTTCGAACACATTGTATTATTGTTCTCACCACAAGTGAGCTGAAATATTTGAATTTCAATGGCGTCTGTGTGCTACATACCTGAAACAAGGGTTTTTAGGAGAAGGAATTTTCATTTTCAGGTCTACAAAGCTTGAAACTTTTTTTTACGTTGCATTTGCCCACCTGTTCAACGGCTCAACGCATTCTTCCTCATTTGGCCAAAAGAGAGTAATAAACCTCTTGATGCAGGGTTACTGACAATAGTTGCTGTTTTTGTCAATTTCTTTCACATTGATATATTAATTTTGTTTGTAAATTTTCCAATTGTCTGCAACGGGATTTGAGCCTGGAACCTTCCGATTTGTAGTTTGCCATTTTAACCACTTAGCTACGGAGAATCTTCATAGTGACTAATATTTTTACTATTCCTTTTTTGTTACGACAACTGTATCTGAAGTAAAGGCACGTGTATAAGCTGGAATTCGACATTGGGATTTCTGATTGTATCTTGTGTTACAGCTGTGGAAGCTGCTTTGTTGATTTTTCTCTCCCATCTTGGCTTGTCTTTTTTATTCCTCTCTCATCTTTTCAATCGTTAGTAAACGTCGGATAAACTGTTGAACAGGTGGGTGTATACAACGTTAAAATTGTGTCGAAAATATAGTTTTCATCATCCACATATTGACGATGAAGACAAGGCATATTCTTACGCATGAGTAAAATGCCCCCACATGCTGATGAACCAATATGTGGATTTGTGGTGGGTGTTGTCAAAGAGGTGGCTCGAAAGGTGGTGTCCATCAAGTCGGTATTTAAGCAGAAACGAACATGAACCCAATGGATGGATTTGATGTAGTTGCCGACGTTTAGAGATTATTGCAGTTAGGTCATCGTGGGCTAGAGGCGGATGCCCTACTGGGTGGCATCATAGCAACGTGCAGCTTGTTGCCTAACAGTTAGTCCCGCTCATCTACCAACGCATATCCTAACGCCGAAAGTAATGCCATCTTACTGCACTGCCAACTATCAGCAATGTTGTCAGTTTTATGTGATGGGTCGACAGCTGTAATACAATATACAAACAGTAATACCAGTACTAAATCCAAGCCCATATGCATGACTTTATTTCAGGTAAAGCCTTCGTAGCATAAAAGGAATAGTAAAATATTAGTCACTACGAAGAGCCTCCGTAGCCAAGTGATTGTAATGGCCAGCTACAAATCGGAAGGTTCCAGGCTCAAATCCCATTGCAGACAGTTGGAAAATTCACAAACAAAATTAATATATCAACGTAAAAGAATGGACAAAAATAGCAACTATGGTCAGTAACTTCGTCAAGAGGTTCAATGCTCTCTTTTGGCCAAATGAAAAAGGTGCTGTTAGGCCGTTGAACAGGTGGGCAAATACTACGTTAAAAAAAAATACGTTAGTTCATCGTCCACTTCTTGATTCTAAACCGCTTATGAACGTTAGTGTGCTATTGGGGATCTTTTTTTTTTATTCGTAAAAATTTTAAGTTGGTGTGGATTCTCGGTAATTTGAGGGATGACAACCCCCATTGGGAACCTGGCAGAGACCTGTGTGCTACACGGAGGTGTGAGAGTTAAAAGGTGCATGCATCTCTTAAATTTGGTGATGTACTTCTTACATTGCCCGTTTCTGTTCCTAATGCTTCTGTTTGATGGAACGTTTCGACAAATTCAAGGGAAGAACAATTTCAGTTAACTATAAGCAAAAACTGTCATTTTAACATCATCTGTAGAGTGCTGCAGTATGCGCCATGGAATTTATAATTTGTCAAAGTTTTATGACTCTTTACTACTACTACTACTATCCAAAATTACTACTATCCAAAATCTTCTGTATCTCCTCGTATATGTCCTCAATTTCCTCCTCCGGATGTGAGGTTGTTGGAGCATATATATGGGAAAGTGCCTTATTATCGGGTACCTTTTGTAAATCTGAAATTGTGACCAAACAGATGGACTAAAATTGTTAAATTTTATAACGTGTATTCCACATTACATCAACTATTGATACCTAAGTCTACGTAGCAATAAATTAATGCTGGACAAAGATACAAATTAAATCCTCAAACTGTTCAATTTTTACCTAGCAGAAAATGGGTTCCTAATTTCGGGTGTAGAAGGATGCTAAATTCGGGTTGGGAATAAGTATGGCAATTGAAGAAAATAAAGACTGAACTTTGTGTCTAGTTTATTTGCCCGTATATAAAAATATCAATTAACACAGTAGTGTGCTGAATGTTCTCATTATAGAGTTATACAAGCTTTTGTTCCCTCAGGTGATTTGGCTTTTACGGATGCAAAGATTGCACTTGAAAATACGCCACATATGCATCTCAATACCAGCACAAAGTTCATGTGACCAACTTAAACATTTGGTGCATTTAATCCATGTTTCGGTGGAACTGTCTGTTGCCATAGCTGCCTGCAAAATATGCACTCTTCATCCTCATTATATTCCGATGAAGACTTCTGCAACAAAAGTTCATCATAGCTTGAGTCCGACTCCTCGTCCAAGGAGGCATCTTCCTACTTTCTTTTCTTTCCCTGTTGAATTTTCTTCGTAGAAAGTTTCGTATGACAGGATAACTTCCTCCTGGTATTTTTCAGACCGGATTCGCTTTGTTCACACTTATGATTGTTTCCCTAAATTTCTTGACGTAGTCCTCCAAGGTCGTTTGCGGCACGTTGAAAGTTTTTGGTGTTTTTAAATATCCCATACCTTTTTCAAGACAGAATCAACGGCTTTTTTAATTGGTTCCTGATCCCAGACACGTACCTGAAATTTGGAAACACCTTACCACCCGAAATTAAGACCCACCACTTTGTTCTTTCTTAAAGCATGCTGCATTCAACTGGCCTCTTTGTGGTGTTCAAAACACTTACACATATAAAAGCATACTCCAAACTAATGTATTGACTTTCGACTTTTCACTTACCTTTTATCTTCACTGAGAAAATACCCTCAACACTGGTGTATTCAAAAAATGATTTTCCAGCGAATATCACACTCATCTGACGCAACACTCCTGCATACAAATTACACCAAACTCACAATGATGACTGGGCGCCTTCTTTTCCGGACAGTAGCAGTTATCCATGCAGATGGCAGCAGAATTCAACTGACATAACTGACTACCCGGAATTGGGACAGTACCCGAAATTAGGGCTCCTCACCCTATATATATACATATATATATAAAATATTCACCCGTTCTCTGTCCACTGTTGGATGAAGGTCTCCCCCTTTTCTCTCCACATATCTCGGTCTGTTGCTATCTTCACCCCTTTGGCTCCTGAAAAACGCTTAATTTCATCTACCCATCTTGCATTTGGAAGTTGTCTTGGTCGTTTCTTTCTCTGGGAATCCAGTGTAGTACATTCGTCATCCATCTTCCATCTGTTCGTCTTCTAACTATGTGAACGGCCCATCTCCACTTTATCCTTTTCGCTGTCTTGATTATATCTTCTACTCTTGCTTGTGCGTGAATCCATTCATTTGTCTTCCTGTTCCTTCTAGTTATTCATAGCATGCATACTCTCCATTGCCCTTTGTGTGATTCTTAATCTTTGAGTCGTCTGCGCATTCAACGTTCAAGTTTCACAGTCGTACATCATTACATGTAAGATGCATTGATTATAAAATTTACCCTCTCCCCTGTGGGGGTTCACTCTCCAATTCTCGAGAGCACCCCCCAAATTCAAAATTGTTATGGTCAAAAATCGATAGAAACGATGTAAAACTCCACTTACACCTTCCTATTTTTGACTTTACACATCCCAAAACTGAAAATAATGAGGGAATTCCTGGTATATAACTAATAGAAAACGAAAATTTTTTCTCGTTCACAGAGGATATGTGTGATAAATGAACATTGGAGATACACGTTGGCAATAAAAAAATCCGGCAACCAACCAATATTCCGGTTTCATCAGTTTTTCGGCATGAATGTCGGAGCGCATTTTTTAAATTTACCGCGTTGGCGCGCTATTGTTTTCTGGAGGCGCCGTTTATGTTTTAACGGCGCTGTACTCCAGAATCAGATGTTTGGTCATACTTACTGTCGTCTACATAGTACAGTAGGGCTTACCTGGTTCATATGTTCGTTTTTTCACCACTAGATGGCAATGCACTAGTTGGATTTTTATTTTGGCATTTTTCAGTTGTTGTTTTTCCTTATTGGCATTGAAATGAATGCTAATTAAGTTTAGAAATTTATTAACTTTTAAAGAAACTAATAAAAGATAGAAATTAAAAACAGATCTCTCTAAATTCCCAAAGCACTTTCTTTAAAGCACGGTATAGGTAGTCCTTTTCTCTTAAATATAGAAAACACATAAGAAATTCTCCAATGAACCTAACCTCTGAAGAATTGTTAAATTGTCACTTTAACGTAATAAAATCCATAGATGGACACATATTTGTTGGCAAGGAGCTCTTTCTCAAGAAGATCAAAGTAAACAAAAACAATTCTGATATTGCAGTCACTCAAGCTTCAAATTCACAGAATGTTACTTAAATTATCACAAACACCATACAGTGAAATGAAAATAACGAAACAATTGGAAATTCATATTATCAAACAACATAAAAAGATTAACAATAAACAGGGAGCATACGAGCAGCTGAAGATATAATATATTAGAAGAAAGAAGCTGACCAATTACGAAACGTTTATAACCCAAAAATAACTCCTTTGATTCCTTCCTAAAAATTCTTAGAAGGAATACCTACAGCTGGCTGACAAAATATATTTAGGGAGAATTTTAGTCAAACAAAGGCATATTTTGTTCTCTTTTTACACACAAAATAATTATATTATACTCTCAGTGTAAGAAGTTATTAAATCAAATTAAGGCTATCATTAACAAATAATATCCTTCCTGCGAACATAACATGCATTCATTACCCACTCAATACAGGTCTTGATGTTCTGTTGCATACTTCCGGTCTAAACCATTATGGACATTTAGCAGCAAAACATATTTTCCGCGGAGGCTTATGTGGATTTTCCTGTTTGTTTGTTTGGTGCGGGGCCTGTGTTCTGGTACGGAGTCGGATACATTCCAAATAAATTATATCCTCACAAATAATTTAAATTTAAACAGAGGACGAAAGTGGCCCAAGATGGACTTCTGGCAAGCTTTGGTGGCCCTGCGGGCCCTTGGCAATTAACTCTAGCTGCAGAAATCCAGAATTTTCGAAAACCCGACAGCCCCCAGTTCCCTAGATTGCCGGATTTTTTATTATCAACCTGTATATAAATAATCCAAAGAAACTGGTTACCTTTACATATTAACCAATGTACACAGGTACGGTGAGTGATTAGAGGAAAAATAATAAAAAGTGTTCTAGTAAAGCGATTACGATAAAAGGGCTAAATAATGGTTTACCAGGTCCGACTTTCGCATATTCCACCATGCAGAACAAATTAGTCTTCCTATCTTGGCATCATATAAGATCAAAGATTGATACACAAGGTTAAAAAAATTAAAAACTTAAATCTTTATTTTGTATGGGGCATTCTAATAACTTTTGACTTCGGCCCGTCACGATTATCCGTCACATTCTAGTTAAAACCCACAATCACAAACATCCATGTCCCAGCTGGGATTCGAACCCGGGATCTTCGAGTCGCTAACTTAGCGCCCTAACCCACACGGGGCTACCAGTTCGGCTTAAAAAAAAGAATAACAAAATATTGTACTAATCAATTTTTATATACGCTAATCAAATTCATATATATGGTCCATTTAACCTATCAATAGCATATATAGGTAGTACCCGAGCTTGACATCTTTAATCTAACAGATATAATTCGTATCGATTTTACCCATGTTTATAGGAAGAATCATATTATTTTATTATGGATGTTGAAACCCCTTAAACAGATAACATCTATTTAATTACATGAGAGTGACAATAAACCTTGTAGACAACAGATGACTCTCACGTGATAAAAAGCCATTCTCTTAATTAAGTTTCTGTGCTAAAGGGGAAAAAGAAAGAAAGAAAAGCAAGTTTTAAACATAAAATTGGCGTCCACTACAGAGTTCATGTCCATTTGTGTGTGTAAAGGCCTTTTACGTACAATTGAGGTAAAAATAAATATTTCTTAGTAAAATTTAGTAACAATTAATACATTAAATTAAGTGAAAATGGTGCTCCTGAATAATTATAATAAAATCAAAACAAGAAGAATTATTTAAAGTCGCAAAATGATATAATTCCC
Source organism: Lepisma saccharinum (assembly GCA_022664845.1). Classification (NCBI taxonomy): domain Eukaryota; kingdom Metazoa; phylum Arthropoda; class Insecta; order Zygentoma; family Lepismatidae; genus Lepisma; species Lepisma saccharinum. The sequence goes on from JAGDQP010002880.1 coordinate 63,218, forward strand.
AAGCTTAATCACCTATATCAAAATTTGCCAGTTAATTAACAACTTTGATAAAGTCAATTAATCGGCCTATCAAGTCTTTCCTTCCTCAGCAGTTCGAAAATTTATCTGGACCTGGACGAGATTGAACCACATAATAGTTTCGATATAATCACTATTTCAGTACAAACTGCTCCCGATAAATAAATACCAAAATCTTCCACATCTAATTTCCAACCCTCACTTTTACCTCAATACCTTTCTTTTCTTGTTTGTAAAGAATTAGTGGTATAGTAATCTTAAAATATATACTTAACGGTGTTTATCAGCTCCGCCCCTATGCGGAATTGTTTTACTCTTCTTACGTCTCTCGGAAGTGGAATGTTTAACTTGTTTTCATCATATTCTTCGTCATCCTTATTTTCACTAGTTATGTTTTAAATAAATAATTACGAGGGTTATTTTTAAGTAAGGTCCGATTGTCAATAGAAACAAAACTAGTAAAGATAATGCCGTACATTTTTGGTTATTTTCTCTGTACACATTAAGCTATGTTTCTACATAGTTTCCATGTTTGTTGAAACATTTATCATAGCGTTCGACAAGTTTTTTGTAAGCGCACGTCGTAGAAATCACCCGCCTGTGACCGAAGAAAATCAACCGTTGTTTTCACTTCATTGGTGACAAACCGCTGTCACTCATTGGCATTTGGGCCGTACAACCACGTATCGCGATAAATTTCAACTGCTGTCACGTTCCTTGCTGTCAAAAATCGAATCACAAACCTGATCACTGAACCGAATCACTGAACCATACACACTGACGCTACGGCTGCAACTAGTGTCGCCTCATGCCCAAGGCATGCTGGGAGAAAGCGTACGTGCGCATTTCGACAGAAACAACAAGCATAACCAATAGCCGCAGTGAAAACAACGGTTGAAGATTGGCTTCGGTCACAGGCGGGTGATTTCTACGACGTGGGCATACAAAAACATGTCGAACGCTTTGATAAATGTTTCAAAAAACATGGTAACTATGTAGAAACATAGCTCAATGTGTACAGAGGAAATAACCAAAAATGTATGGTATTTTCTTTACTAGTTTTATTTCTATTGACAATCGGATCTTACTTAAAAAATAGCCCTCGTATTTCATCCACGGGTAATATATTTTCCTGTCGACATATTGGGTTTTATAGCTGATTATTAATTCTATATTATGTTTATATGTTTCAAAAAATATATTTTTGCAAAGCTAGACGTGTGAAAATAGCTACCAAGAACAATTATGTGAAAATAGAAATTAAAAATGTAACATCTGAGAGACAAATAACGAGTTAAACAGTTCCAATGTAAACGAATGAGAGGAACGTGCAAAAATGGTGGCAGTGATCAATACCCTTAATGACTTTTAACAAATGTTTCTGACGCTCCAGAAGCGAATCTAACTCCATGATCAGGGAAATTTATGTCATTAAAGTGTGGGGCATGTGTAACGATAGCGTGCAGTTGTCCCAATGGTCACATACGTGCTTTATCTGTGTACTCGGATATATCATAAGTTTCATAACCCATGATATAACCCTCTAACAAAAAATTGAGCCAGCTCGAGTCCCACAGACATCCGTCGAGGAATAAATTCATAACTGCACGGATATTCTCTACAAGTATATTCACACAAGATGTCCGCATAACATCCCATAATTCCAATACATTCTTACGTGGGGGAACCCGAATGGACCACTCCGCAATATCCCATAGATTCTTCTTAGAATTCGTATCCGTAGACCTGAGTGGCCACACCATGGTGCTGGAATCAGACCATCCTATCATTACCAGCTCCTCAAGATCGAGGTTCGATTTTTATAATTATTTTGTTGTTTTTGCAGTTATTTTATAGTTATTTTTACGTAAGTTTCTTTTCATTTCTTTACGTGTTTAAATTGGTCCGCAGTGGCTCAGTGGTAGGGCGCTCACCTCTGATACGTGAGGCCTTTGGTTCATTCCCGGTTCGCGCCATGTGGGCTTTGTGGTGGGCAAGCACCAAGTGTGTGTGGGGAGAGGGAGTTTCGCGGTTTTCCGGTTTCCTCTCACTTTCTTCATTCCATTAATTCTCTCATCATCATCCATTCGCCCTGAGCGAAAGTAGCCTAAAGGACTTAAATAAAATTCAAATTCGCGAATTTCATGTTGAAACATCGTTAAAATCTAATATATAGTTCATGTCCAAAAATTCGTTGAGAATCCAATATCGTTCGTATCGAAATATCGTTGGGAATCGAATATCTATCATATTGAGAAATCGTCGAAGTTGAATATCGATTGAATCGAAAAATCGTTCCATATCGATATACAACATAACTATTTTTCTTCCGAAATTTTAGAAATATTGATCGATTGTTCGTTTGATCGATATATCGAAAAATCGCAAAGCTCTAGTCCGACTAAATGAATAGCACCTACAATATGGGGGTAAAAAGTGCACCTTTGCACACGTAAAATAGATCAAGTTTTGATTTTTTGTTGTTGCAGTTTCCCGTAAATGTGCAAAATTGTAATCAAACTTTTTTTTTTTTTTGCAAAGTTGAGTTAATTAGTTATGGTAGCGCAGAAAAGAAGTTTAAGTAAGAGTTAACGGGACCAGGGATTGATCCCGGATCTTCTCGCTAGCTATTAAAGAAGTGTAAAGCGCATACCTGATTCTTATCACGACATAATATGAACGAATCGAGTGCAGAAAGTATATAAAACAATCATAACAAAAGAAATAGGGTAAATATGGATAATTTCGTGAGATTGCTAATTCCGTGATATATTGGCATTTATTTCACAGTCACGGTGTTAAAAAGTGTGTCGAGTTACGTAATGTAGTTAATACTTCTGATGCCATCTGGCGGTGAAAATTGTAAATGCAATAACAGTTGATAATGTCGTGCTGTTGGATTACCCTATACAATTTTACAAATGTGTACAAGGAATGTATTTTCTGCGGTGAATAACAGCTAATGCTACACACAAATACGTGTTACTTTCTCTTTACCATCTGTGATTCACGCTTCCATCCACGGAGCGGTCGCAGCTCAGTGGTAGAGTAGATTGTGGGTTCAATCTCAGCGGCCGACTATCCTAACTGAGATATTTCCAGGGTTTTTCCTGTCACACTAGACAAATCCCGGGATGGTACCTTCAAGTTGGGTCCTGGCCAACACCTTCTCACATCCTTTCACCTCCCCTCTCCCGCCCTGGGTCTCATATACCTGAATTCCGTCAATAAAATTCAAATTCAAAAGTCACGCTTCCATCCATATCTTCATCTTTCTCACGTTTTTTAAGTGCACAATATTCCTTAATAATGATCATACAGGTATATCCATCAGACACTATGCGTTAACCTGGTTTGTATTAAATCTGGGGACAAGTTTAGTATAGTTCATGCCAATTTCAACATTAAAGAGATCGTAAAGACTTATAATGGAAGGTACTTTGCGTATAGAGGGTGTAACCAGTAACCTGACTTCGGCTAGCGAAAACATGTTTGGTTTTGTATTTAAAAAGAAATCGGTTGCAAATAACTACAAAGAAGCGAGACTACTGTTCTAATTGATGTTCCAACTCAACCTAACCAAAGACCTATCTTTGTTTTTCTCCTGCACGCAAATAAAAGAACAACAGAAACTCTCACTTCAGTTTTGTTACCGCTGCTGAAGACAGTTACTCACTGTGACAAGTGTAACAACCACACCTCGCTAATAAACTTTTAAGTGATTACCGTAGTTGGTTCAAAAGAGTAAAGAATGGCAACTGATTTTGTGGAATAGGTGAGAGGATTTACGGTACGCGAGTAGACTGGAGTTGGACTAATTTCAAGCTGAATTCTATACCACATTAAATTAGTCATTGTTAATTTTTCGTCTAATATTTCTGGATTCGGAAGGTCCTGGGTTCGATTCCAGTAACTGGCCATTCTGATTTAGGGTTTACCAGAGTTCTTCCCTCCTCAAACTAGACCATGTCCAAATTCTTTACCTTATCTTCTCCTTCCTTCAGAGATTCCGAAAGGATTTTCAGTTTATGGGGGGGGGCGTGTAAGTGGAGTTTTCCAGTCTCTATCGATTTTTTACTTTCGATGTTTTAAAGTAAGGTGATAGAGAATTTTGAGGGCTGGCACCGCTACAGAAGGGGGCTGACAGAATCATTGTTCTCCCTTACCCTATTTCGGTCTAAGCCAAAGATATCTAGAGATCATGACACAAATTCTTTCACTAAATTCACCAGGTTTATCAGCATTCAGTAAATTTTGCACGGAAAATGACACCTTGGAGTCTTTCATCTCCATATATTAGTCTGGCTCTCACCTCTACGATACCAAGGAAAGGTATCCTTCCAGGCAAGCCAGGCGACGTTGGCCCGACGACAAAATTTGTTAGGCGAAAATCGGGCCGACGTGCGAGAAGACGTTGAAAAATCCCCACAAGGAGCCGGCGTCAACGGGCGGGGATTTGGAGGGGTTTCGCCTATATGCCGGCAGGTCGGGGAACCGACGGCGGCCTCTGAAAATGGCCCGATGATCAAACACCTCTTATGGGTCGGCGCCGACCTTATTCAACTATTCCCCGACTACTAGACTGCGGCGACCAAAATCACCGTCTTGGTCGGCATTTGCTTTGCTGTTGTTGTTTTTTTTTTTAAGGATTGAGTGGGTAGTTTTCTCGTTCATTCAAACCTACAATATTCTCCCCTACTTTCTGTTCTAAACAACCATAACTTCTGCTACCACGGAAATAATAAAAAGAATGTCTTAAGGCAAAGCAAACACTACATGGAATATCGCAGCTAAATGACTACTTAACACGCAAATTTTGTCACAAAGTAAATTTTATTATTGTAATATTCGTGTGCCTCGACATTTGCATCATTTGACTTCCATAACCTACCTAGACATTAAAACAAAGATTCTTGTCCAAATCTAAGATCTTAAAGCGAAATCAAAGTCGGTTTTCCCGCTGTTCCTAAAGTGTTTTGACACAGTTTTGAAGTTTCTGTAAACATTTCTTTAAGGCTACTGATATTCGTTATTGAAGTACAAAATAACTCTCCCACAACTTCTGGATCTCATTGGCTAACATTAACCATTCTGGTTGAAACCTGACTCTATTGGCAGCTACATGCATTCCACAATCGAAAAGACATAATATTCAGCAACACTTAATTTTATATCCTCTTCTGCACTACTAGTGAAGCATTTTATTTTATTTTTTACTAAAACCATGCGGTACTCTCAAAGCTAAAAACAACTATCACCGCAAAACTAGTGAAGCTCAGCTATAGCGTTACATCTGCTTCGCTGCTCTTGACAACCACCAGAAATCTGTCCAAGCATAGACGCTGTCAGTATGGCATTCTTAGATAATTGATCAGTACTAAAAAAATAATGTTTCTAAATCCTTTAGTAACAAATCAGAACCCCTTGTTGAGAAGAAAAGTACAAAAATCCGAATATCGAATATTCGAATGACACATTATCCGGTATCCGTTTCAGAAAAGTCGAAAAATCCGAATAACGGATATCGGGATAATGATGACATAACGGACATTCGGTTGATGATTCTAATAATAGATAATATTCAGATGACAGTGAAAATATGGATGAATATCTATCCACCATCCAATTATATTTTCCTAACCTGGATGAATAGCCATCCAGGATTCGGATAAACTTGTTATCCGTATTTTTCTTTGGTTAAAAGAGGAGTTAATGGTAATAAATGAATCATGCTGTTTCTCTTTCTCTAGATATGTGTTTTGTTCTTTCTCATACTAACAGCAAAAGCCGGTAAACACACTCAAGCATCTTTATCATATTATCTTCAATTCTATAAAGACATTGGCTATTTGAGTTCCATACTACTTCAACAACTTATCAAATTCACTTCTCACAAAATGTTTATCTGTAATGCTGCATAAACGTTTGACGTTGCTATGGTAATTATCATGCTCCTGGTCTAAACAGTAGGCATAGATATGCAGCATTTACGGATAAAGATTTTGTGAGAAGTGAATTTGATAAATTGTTGAAGTAGTATGGAACTCAAACATAAAAAAAATGTCTTTATAGAATTGAAGATAATAATGATAAAGATGGTTCACCGGCTCTTACTGTTAGCATAAGAAAGAACAAAACACGTGTTGCGATCTTGCCAATATACAGTATTTCACTTTTAACCCATTCAATATTTCAGATTCAACCACACGTATGTACTCTTGGTTTTATTTTTCTTCTTGTAATTGTACTGTTTGTTGTCTCCTTCCGCGTCCGTATCCTTTGACCTATACTCTATTCTATAATGAGACCAAAACAATCATTATACAAAGTCTATCCGAGATTTCTCTCATTCCTCTCAGTTACATCAAGCGAATGTCGGAATGGAAATTTGAAAGAAGGCTACATTGTGTGCATCTTATGACTAGCTGACCTTCAGTTGGTGAATACTCGGGTTCATAGAAAAAGTGTCTAATTTCCAAAACTAACTTGATACAGAGACAAAAGTTCTTGAGAGGTGCTAGTGGGGCACATGCGCCGAGCGTCGGATGTTGAGCAGAGTCAAAATGGAAATATACCGGTACTTTATATCCTGTACAGTCATTATTATACAGAATGAGGGTTCAATAAGGGTCTTGCCCACAGAGAAAGAAAACCTAGCTTCGCTCAAACTTTTTTCTCTTTTATAGCACAATCGCGAGATCCAATAAGCCACCTCAGTAACGAATTCAAGCCTATATTCAAATCTCTACTTCAAAAAAAAAGGAAACTATTTACCCCGTAACATTTGGAGTATGGTCCTGCAGCATAAAGGTTAGAGTATCTGACTACAAATGATAAGGTTCCAGGATCGAATACCACTGCAGACGGCTACAGAATTTACTATGTCTGAAGACGAGAGAACTCACTCGAAATACGATGGAACAAAGATGATAGATATATCATGAAGACAATGGACATAGTCCAATTAAATATAAATACTAATAAAAAAAAGTGTTACATGTTAGAAGTAGCCAGAATGTGACGTAATATGAGACAAGGTTCATGTAATATTCATATTCATTGGACGTCAACATGGCGCCAATATGGATGGCCGTTGATAGTTTCTATGGACGTCCGCTGGACGTGGTGTGGACTTCCAGTGAATGTTCATAGAATTTCCGCGTGTGTAGTTTAGTTTAATGGATATTCTGTGGATGTGCATGAACGTCTATTGGACGTAGATATCACGCCCAAATGGATAGACATTATACGTACGCTGGTGTCAAGTGAGGGCAATACATTAAATATCTATTTAGGTAAATAAAAATAAAAATATTCTATAGTTTATTGGTAACGAGGCACGAACCAAGTACCAAGAAAATCATTTAATTCTTAAATGAATTATTCAAGTGTTAGTTTTAAAACGCAAGTTTGTGTTTCCAACAAGAGTTTGTATATTGTGAAATATTTTATATATGAGATGAAATTGTGCAGTGAAATATCAAGAGCAAGGGGTCATCGGATCGATCCCTGCTTGTGCCATGTGGGCTTTGTGGTGGACAAACACCGTGTGCGTGGGTTTTCTCGGGGTGCTCCCGTTTCTTCCCACTTTCTTCATTCCACCAATTCATGCCATCATCATCCATACGGCCTGAGCCATAGTTGCCTAAAGGCCTTAAAATAAATTCAAAAAAATCTACTAATTAATTATAAAGATACACATAATTATCTTTCTGAAAATTGATCCCTAGTATATTTATTTTGTTTCTGAGTTTAGGTGATCGGGCGCTTGGAAAACTTATACATACAAAGTGATGGATGGTAAGCATTCTCTTTAACTAATGGATGCAGTTCTCTAACTACTGTCAGATTTGGAAGGTTACTGATTACTGAGTCTAACGTTCTCTCTACGCTATTGTAACATTATTATGTGATTCCACTTCATGATATAACATAAAATGATAGAGACTCTGGCATTTATTTGTTGATTGATCCAAATCAATTTAAGCACCTGTATGCTCTGTCTGTTTTGTTTGCATTTTTACATTGTTGAATCAACTGTAGAGAAAAAGAAATCTTCAAGGAATTGTATAAAAGTGTGTCAGGTAACATTTCCACACAAGTTTGGAAAACTTTCACAAACATATCACGAAGAAAATGAGAACCAATATCATTGCAAAATTTGGACGAATGTCTTAAGGATGCGTGAGCAAAAAAAATCAAACATTTTACAAGCGTACCAGCTAAATGAGATGAATGCTTGTAAAACTTCCGCTGTAAAACTAGAGTTATCTTGGGTTCTTAATGATTCAGTTAGAAATATTTATAATCTTCTTCTATTCCCGTTTGACAAATGTTCTGTCTGAGGGAATGAAATTCTTTGCATTAGCTGTAAGAGAATTGGCGTAATTGACAAAAACATTGATTCAAACAGTTTACTATTTTAACAATTTCTTTTACTGCATTAAATCTTAAAGTTGGCAACATTGTCTGTGAATCACTCTGTTCATTGTTCATGGTTCATCGAGCAACAGAAAAAAAGATGATTTAATTAAACATAGGTTTTATTATTTACTTTCAAAACATTAATAACAACTAATATAGGGTGTAAATACATGAACCTAATATAGCCCATCCAAGCTTTGAAATTAGTTTTCTCTAAGCAACGTTGTCAGTAACATTGGCGACTTCGTATAGTGGCTTCTATTTACAATACTCTTTATACATCCTCTGCACATACATAGCTTCCGCCATCTGTTGGGCTTAACACATATTATATCGAATGCAGCGAATAGGTCATATTGAGTCTCCGTACCTTACTTTAATTATCCGACACTAGATGTACAATGAAGAAAAACTATATACACATATCAAGAATGCATAACTGATAATTGAAGACCTTTCTTTACAAATGTCTCAGGCTCAGGACATGTCAATGGCGTTGTTTTTACCAGCGTATCACAGACACTAGACTGATGTTTCTAAAAAAGAATTTACAGGTATCAGCAATGCGTGAATATTTTCAATTTTCTTTTCTAAAATGTATGGTTGGGGTTATTTAACTGATACTTGATACTTTCAGAGAACTTTATTGATTTTTTTTTTTTTTGGCAAAGAGAAGAAAAATAAGGGATTTTTTACGCAAAACTCAATTCATTTCAACATGTTGATGTCGTACACGTATATTCTACAGGGCTTGAAACTATTTCATTATTTAATATAAATAGGTGCTTATTTATAATATATTCAATGTACACTTTATTTACTGTGAAAGACGAACAAAATCTATTCATTCTAGAGTATATAATTCTTCCAATCTGGGTATTATTAGAACCTTTTTTCTTTAATTTATGAAATTTACATATGTTTATTTTACAGAATGTCAGTTTATCATCTCAAAACACAAAAGTACTCATCCAAATACCAGAGTTAATATGTGAGTCATCACGCGGCGTATGGCTCAATTAAAAATTTATATTAAATTATACCCAATGGTCTCAGTTCATGTGTAAATAGACTTTGTTATTCCTCTAGAACAACATATTATTTTATGTAAACAGCGCTTCGAAATACTACATAAATACATAGAGTTCTTTGGCAATTTCCAATTACATACGCCATATAATATTTTTTTTATGTAGATTGTTTTTTTTACAAGTAAAAGCGAATAAATATATGGACGTAGTTCTACTAAACGTAACCAAATTATATGAAGACAATATCCTGCACCCTTTCTTACATATTTCTCGTCACTGATGTATTCTGTTAGCTTTTCTTTTCATCCCCGTTCATTCTAATCCTATATTCTGAACCAATTTTCGTGAAGAAAAAGAACTCTTTTCAACCCTTTTAAGTCATATTCAACCCCTTCTCCCTCCCCAACGGATTTTCTGTGTTTAAGAGGGAAGAAAACTGCTCTTTTTACCCTTCATTCTACCCTCCGCGAAAAAAAAAATATATATGCAAGAGGAAGCACTAACTACAAAAAAAAAAAACTAACGGAGATGAAGAAGAAGATGAGAAGGAAAAAGAACTAAGTTCCTTCGCAGCATCTGTGACGTACGTACTCCTCTAGCCACGATCTGTTCTTATATGGACCACGCCTCTCTCTACCAGCAGCACCAGATCATACGATCAATACTCACTCCAGTTCAGCTCCAGACAGACACTACCTCTATATCGCTGCAGTACCCCCCTTTAGCATACACCACATCCCAAAATATTTATATATTAAATATATGGTGAAAAAGTACATTTAAAAAAAACAACATATTTGTGTTTGTGTACTATTTATCTTGTTTAAATTTCCTTGTTTTTATTCTTTTTTGAGTGGAATTTAATCACTCTTAAAGGCACTATAAATAGGGAAAGTGAACATGGACTTAAAGCGATTCTCTCGTTCCGCCGCTCAATACTTTGTTTCTATGTGTTTAAAAACTTCTTGTATTACTCAGTAGATGTTATATTTTTTTAGCAGATCATTTGAATTTGGACACTATTATCTATTTCAGGTCCTAAACGGTAGAAATGATCAAAATATTATCTTTTCTTTACTATAGCAATAGCATAGATTTAAGTAATACACAGGGTGCTATCCCAGATCTCTCTAATGGAAGAGTCATCCCAGAAATTATAGAACACCCTTCCCCAACTATATTTTTTTACGGTTCCAAATCAATATAAACACTGTTAAAGATCCAATTTTGACATTACACCCCCAAACAGGATATCCTGGTAAAAAATCTGAATAAAAAAATTGATCCCATTTACAATCCAAAATGTTCCAAGTTGATCAATTTTTACGTGTTTTTTTTTTCTTTCTGTATAGTCCTATTCATAGAAGATTGCCGCTAATGACCAAATGCAAAAAGTTATACAGAATGGCAACACTGACTTAATATTAATTGGTAACTTTAAGGGGAACATTTCAACTTACGTAATGTTTTTTGTTTCAGTGTTGCCAATTCATTCATTTTTTGCAGAGTAAGAACATTTTTTTTTTTTTGTATTGCGATTTTTGTTAGGAATATGAGTGAACATCACTGTTTTCGTAAATGCAATAGTTTAAGAATCCATTTTCATATTCCAATTCTTTGTCTTAATGCCTTTCACTCTGGTGTTTCTCAATTTTTAACATTCAATGAAGTTACTAAAGTATTCTGTATATGGAGAGTGAGCATGTGGAATCCACTAGGCGGATGAATACTTTAGGCCAAAACCACAGAAAATAGATCCTGTGAGCTTTGGCCAAGAATCGCTTCGTTTCTCGAGATACAGAAGGTCCAACTTCGAGTTCTAAAATTGACACTTATTACAATGCTAAATAACATTAATATTTTTCGATAAATAAAGAAAACTGATGAATTAAAGTAAACAGTAATGTGATTGGAAGACAATTTGTAACAAATATAATGGATTTTTTTAAAATTAAAATCTGATGACGTTAGGATGAAAGTGTTGCCAACCTGGAAAAGTTATAAATGTTTCAATAAATATTTAAATGGCACTACATAGATTTATTGCACATTTTGTGTCCCCTGGTGATGATAAATATCATTTGTGGATCACAAAATGCAGTGTTTAAACTGTGAATAATATACGAAAGCAATAAACATTTTTAATGTTTCACAATGTAATTATATTTTTTCAGAGTTTGCAACATAACATTGTATGCTTTACCTATTATGTTAACTGTCACTAAGAGAAACCAAATATTTAATAATCCGACGTCGTGTGCCATTTCAGTCAGGTTAGCAACACTGTGACATCATATTTTTTACTTCTAATGCCTATCTTATTGATAGAAATCGATTTTCCGCAACATATTTTTACTTTCATGAATTATTTATCAAGAAATGTTCATTTTAGGCTTCAGCAGCAAGGCTGTGAAACCTTATGCGCTCTCTCGATCCGTCTGTCCGTCCGTCTGCTGACAACTTTCAACTCAAAAACTACTTAGAAAGGTGATTGAAGTGTTGTTAGAAAGGTATCGCGACAAGACGAGTACAAATCTGCATCATTCATTCAGATAGCAGAAGCGGATCCAGAGATGGGGGGACATTTGTATCTTTGGTACTACTATGGGTTGAGGTGTCGTTTGACAAGTGTCGGCAAGACGAGTTCAAACCTTTATCATTCATCCAGATCACAGGGAAGGATCCCGAGTTTCGTGACTGGATTGCAATTTTAGAACTACTAAGGCTAGGAAGGTGGTTGAGGTGTCGTTGGAAAGGTATCGCCCAATTTTTCTAATGGAATATTGAATATATATAGGATGCTCGCTGCTGAAGCCTGGCGGTAGCTTGTATACGTAGGTACCACGATTGGGCTCCGCCTCACTTGTTTTACCATTAAAAGACATCGATTTGGGGCTCAAAGTTCCCCCCCCCTTGTATTACGAAACCGAAAGGAATTTTGGACAACATGTAAATTAAACTTTTTTTTCATTGTTTTGGTCTCACATATTTTGGTACACCCTGTATATTCCAACAATATTGGATACAGCTACGAGGATCATTTAGATTGAAGTGGCAACATGGCTGGGAAATAAAAATGAAATGTGTTACTCACGTGAACATGATTACATTCCCTCGGTGTAGTTCCGGCCTGCCTGGTGGCCACGTTTCCAGATATCAGCCAGACGTTGGATACCATTGAGAGCTCCCGTTTGTGAGATGGTTTCGAGAGCGCCCTAAGGCACGAGAAATGCTGGGAATATCACGGAAACGTCGTTCCCGAAGTGGTTCTTTCATTTTTGGGAACAAATCAAAATCGCAGGGGCTCGTATCCGGGAAATATGGCGGGCGTTCTAGCACCTCCCAACCCCATCGTCGTAAGGGAATCTGTACCGCATAGGCAGTAAGACATCTGACGTTGTCGTAAAGCAGAATTGATACAGACAGTATGAGATGTGGTCGCTTGCGTCCCAATGCTGGCCACAAATGGTGACTCATTTACGAGGCAATTACGGTAACGTGGCACTTGATGCGAGAGGATAATGCCTTCGTGGTCATAGGACATTATCATCATGACCTTTACCTTTGCTGGCTTTTGTTTGATCTTTTTCTGTCGTGGGGACGTCGGATGGCGCATTCACTGAACTGGCGTATCAATTCTGGTTCGTAGAATCTACCCAATATTTCGTCACTCGCAATAATGTTGTGCAGAAAATCAACACCTTCCTGCGTGTTATGTTCAAGGTGTAACCGTGCACATTCCCATCGGGACCCCTTTTGCACCTGGCTGTAATCTTATGCATGTCAAGACCCTGTGTTAGCATGTGGTACACTGAGGCAGACAAAATATTCAGTTCGTTAGCCAGTTCACTACACGTCTATCGACGATCATGTTCGAGCAATGTTCGAATTCGACCACCACCATGTTCTTTATCTGCTGACTGGCGCCCCTTCTCGAATGCCACAGTATATATCGCAACCGTTCGATAAGGCAGAGCACTGCCACCACATACCTCACATAATCTTTTGTGGATCTGACTTGCATTTCGACCTCGTGCCACCTGAAACTTAATGAAGACACGCTTGTTCTGCACGGGTAAACATTGTTTAGGGCGGTACGTCATACCCATCTCATTTTAACAGCAACCACAGACCACACATATCACAATACAGGAAAACGAACACGTCGACACGATAGCTACACTGCCCAGCAACACACTACGTTCGTCATTTGCCTCACGGACAAACGACAAACTAATCACAGCAGGATTGCCACTTCAATCTAAACAACCCTCGTATTTTGTATGCAAACGAATTTCCATCTTCAAGCAGTACGATCTGCGACATTACGTATGGTACCCGATAGTAAAATAAAATATCTGTAATAACTTAATTCGTTCTTGAATTTGAATTTATTTTTAAGAACTTTACGCAACTTTGGCTCAGGCCGAATATTCGTTCTTGAGTATTATGTCTTATTACTTGCACGCTAAGTTCCATATGAGTGAAAAAGTACTGTACATGTGAACGCATTCTTGGGGTGTTATCGAATATTACATCAACGGACGTTTAGAAAGCCTGAACAAGCCTCCTCCCTCCGAAATTGAAAAAAAAAATTGCTTAGCCACGAAAATCAACAGAAATTGTGGCATTCTTCGATTCTACATATACACATTGCTCATTCTTGTACCAATATTATAACTACTATTAAAGAAATGATATACATATTTGAACGTGTATAATACATTAACGTAGCTCCGTAAGTTATGACACACTTCGTCGCATAAAGAAAAGAAAAGAAAGAAGCTACTCTCAATAGCCGGGAGCTAGGCAACCCAACCTACTTCTTTTTATCGTGCAGTTGTTTCATGTAAAAAGCTCGGTGTTTCTCTTTTCCTCCTTCCCTCCCATCTAGTAAAAATCACCAAACAACGTTTCACAAAAAAAGTATAAATTCTCATAGATTTTGAATGAAAGGAAACTCGAATAAAATAACATCCAAAAACTGACGCAGGGGGACAAATTTAAACTCATAAAAATAGAAACTCGGAGAGAGCGAAGTGACTAAGAAAGAGATAATATAGAAATGAGAGAGAGAGAGAGAACATAGTAGCAGTTTAAGGTAGGAAAACGTAGCAATGGAAATAAGGAAAATTCACATGTTCCTGAAAATCAAATAGTGAAATAACAGCGATTCTGTGAGAACAAATCGGATTTGCAGGGGTCATTTAACGTATTGGTTCGAAGTTCACGTTAGTCATGCTAGTAGGTCCAGTGGAATATACCGCCTTTCCACCTTGTTAATGTTAACTGATTATAAAAGTAAATATGAAATAAAGTAAAAATTAATAGGCCCTACCTCATTGACTCCGCTTTTAACAGCATTCAGCCTTTACATATCTTTTTTCACTCAACTATTCTGGTTCGGTAGTTAACGTCATGGTGTTCGGGATCAATAGATTCAAACATCCTGACTGAGGATTTTCCAAGGATGTTCTAAATTTTTCCTGACGAATGTCCGGATGGTACTTAGTCTAAATTCTTGGTTACTGCCTTAGTCTTGACTTTGCCCTTAAGAATTCTCGCTGAGTGACGTCATCACGCAGAGTTTTAGTATATTTATGTAATAGCCCGACTTCTGTTTAAATGTAAATTAATTAGTGTATTCCTTACGTAGTCAATGAGTTTTCGCGGAAATTGTGCTCGCCAAGGAACATCATCCCTCAAGCTTTTAAATCCTATGCCATAGTTTCCATCAAAAAGTACAAATAAATAAATTAAATTAATTTAAAAAATAATTTCAAGTTAGTTCAGTGGGTTTTTTGTCCCCCGTCTTTCGAAAAAAAATGGTTTTGTCTTAATTTCATTTTGTCTATCTGTCTCTAATCCAGTCTAGAGCCTCAACCAAATCAGATAGAGGGAAACTGTTTTCAAATTTGATCTGAGAGACCTCAATTTATGAGACAGTGTATAATCCAGTTACTCTAAATGTGGCATGTCCTGTTCATTTGGTCGGTTTTCTCTTTTTAAAGAATTCATGCTAGTTCATTGTTTTAAAAAAGAAAACCTCTTGTACTCTCCAGTTATTTTGTTTCTTTCTCTCCTGCAAATAAATAAATAATGGGATCGCCTGATATTTATGCAACCTAGCGCTACTGGAATGTTTTGTTGGTGGAGGAAATAGCGAAAGTAACATGTTTTGCTCAGTGTTGTCAACTTACTACCAGGGCCGGATTTTTACGTCTAGGCGCCCTAGGTCCAAGACTTCCAGCGCCTCCACCCTCACCACTTCCGCCCTTTTCCCCTTTCTACCCTCACATGATGACAAATGACTCTCATCTAAATACATTTATAAAGTTTAAAAAATTAAAAATTAAAATTATGTTACAAAACACAAAGCACACAAGACACTTATATCATATAACGCTAAAGTAAATTAAAGAACCGTAAAGTCATCATATTTTCTCCTCGCTATTTAGCATTTATTGATTCATCCTCTTCACCACTTCTCTTTATGTAGGAAAAAAGAAACGCAGATTTACAAAATTGAACCCTGTCATGTACCGGTATCTGTTAGTCAGTATATCGGTCCACTCGCCAATACGTCGCCCCTAAGAACTAGCACGTTCAAAGTTTAAAAAATCTCTAGGAATGGACAAAAGCGACACCACAAACTCATTAGCTTCGTTGTATACGTGAGCAGCTCTTTGAATTTTAAGTACCATCTCCGGGAATATTCATCTGCTGAAGACATAAAGTCAAGTTAGGGAGAAAATGTTTTTTCTGTCATAAAAGACACGTTAAGGTATTTTTAAAAATTGTAAGGTCTTTATATCCATCTTTGAATCAGACCAGAATAGGGTATGGGAGGGTAGCAGCCGGTATCTTAGTTAAGGTACCATTCTGACGTTTGTCTGGTGAAACTGAAAGATACTAAAGGGAAATGTCAGTCAGGACGATTGACAGCAGGATTCGAACGAAAGGTCGATTGCGGACCCGAAAAGACACTTTAGTTTTCCTCATATACAAAAATTAGCGTAAATTACGCCTTCATGCATACTAACACAAAGTATCTCTTGCCCATTATTAGAAGTATAAATGACAGCGACGCCCTATATGTGTCATAGACTAAAAAAATTAAAAAGTTTTTAAAGACATACTTTTATTAAACAATTCCTACTAGAACGTAAAAAATAATTTTGTTTATGCATGACTAAAAAGAAAAGCATGGGGCCCTCTTTCATATACAGCCACTTTATAAATTCTTAAATTAGTGCGCCCCTTGCCCAGTCAAAATTATTATTTTTTGACTTTTTTGTACGAATTGTTTAAGGAAAGTATGTTTTTGAAAAATGATTTTATTAATATTTTTTTTTTTACACAAATCCTAAAGTGTTCTGCAACTAGTCAAACGCCAAATCGTTGCTGACTTTCATATTAAAAATGCGTCATATTAAAAAGTAATAGTTAAATACGCTTTTAAATTATAGAAATATATGAAAGTAACAATGGAATATTTTGTTGTCACCGAACTTACGTCACTGTTCAAACTTTCATCATTGTATGAGATAGGAAAATTAGTTAAATTAACGTTGAAAGATTTGAGGACACCAGGAACCATTGTTGACTAAAGAAAAGAGTGTAATAATGATTGTTGGTGTGTACAAGGACAAAAATAGAAATAAATCATGTTCCTAATATAAGCTCTAATCTCTGTTGTACTGTTTCTAACGTAAATTAACTTAAATTACCTGAAGTCAGTTATTTACTAGGAGGCCAGGCGGTTCAAATGTGACAGTGTTTGGCGCTCTCTCTTAATGTTTTATCCTCAATATTGTTTTCGTCTAATGTTTTAAATAGCAAATTCTGATTTTTCCTTGTAAAGTGCGCCCCGAGGCCTGTCCCTAGTGGGCCTATGCATAAATCCGGCCCTGCTTACTACTAATTTAACTACTAACAAAATTATACTTTCTTTTGTTAATAGTGTCTACTATATGGCTTAAGCACTCACTCTCTGTAGACATTCTTTATTACAAAACCTTCTTTTCCATTAGCAATGTTCCGTAGTTAATTTTTAGTTGTCTACAACTTGCCTAATACGTTGAATTAATTTGGAAATTCAAGTCAAATGAATTTGAATTTCATTCATGACTTTTAGGCATCTCAGCCTCAGTCCGGAATAGGGTGAGGGAAAGAATACTGGAAGGTAGTTGGTCAGGGCCTAGTCTGTAAGTACCATCACGGCATTTGCCTCTTGTAACTTAGAAAAAACTGATAGTTAGTGATAAAGCAAATACTGGGTTTGATTCTAAATAAGATTTCAGAGAAACATTATTTTTTCTTTTGAACACATGTTTTTTTTAACCTCTATCGCCTAACAAGGTCTTTGCTTAGAGAGGAAATGTTAACTGAAAAACAAGTGTTCAACCTCAATAGGATGACCCTCATACGACTTGACCTAACTCTCACCGCTTGAGGGTGAGAGCGAAACTAAGATGATTGTAAAGTTGGAGATACGATAAGCAAGGGTAGAGATGAAGTTGATACGTGAGGTTGATGAAATTAAGACGGAAGGGTAAGCATTAAAGAGGATGAATGGCAAGTGAAAGCCTGAGGATGAGTGAGGGTAAACACCAAGTTAAAACAGGGTGTCAGTGAGGTTTAGGATGAGTGACGGTAGGTCACAGCGAAAACATGTGGTTTAGGGACGAAGTAAAAACATGAGGGTAATGTTGATTAAGGATGAGGCTGAAAGAATGATGCATGCAAAAACAAAAAGTTAGTAACTTTCATCAACCTTAAAATGTCTTCCTTTGACTTAGTGCATTTTGGAACACAACCAACCAATTATATAGATAGTAGATGACCAGAAGTGATCCACAATCCATTCAATCGACACCGACCCTACGGCTGATAGAAATCAGCACTACGTCAATCATAAACCGTTGAAAAGACAGTTTCCATTTCGACACTGGATTTTGTTTCTGCGAACAAGATGTACATACCTAGACAAAGATCTAATTCAATACTATCTTATAGCCGCGACAAATTCTTTCAATAGGTTTCCTTGTAGACTCTGGATATACAATAAAAGCTGTGGACTGACATGTAAGCTGAAAAGTTACATATCTGATTGCATATACAATATGATTGGCCTTTCAGCACTTGCGATGTAAATTGATTGGGATGGAATAATATTACAAATAGTAAAACTGGAAACTTGAAGTATGGTGCTAAGTGCAGAGGTAGCATTTACAGTGGAAGGAAATATGCAAATCTATCAAAGACTGATCGGACAAACTCAAGCTATGTATTCCAGCCAGTAATGAGAACAAAATTATCAGACAAAGATACCACGAAAACGACCAAAAATATTGTTTAATTTTGGTTCTACAAGTGTACAAGTGTCAAGCTTTTGATTCAATGATCACACGTGCTAATACACTGCGGAGTATATTTTTTTATGTATGTAATTGAAGTATTTAAATTTGCAATTGCTTATGAAGAAATGAATACACAGATGTCATTTTAGAAGGAAAGCTGATGCGTAGAAATATTGTAATTTTTTTTTTGCGGGGGGGGGGGGCTTGTTTACGGAGTATACTCCTTGTGAAACCATTTCATTATCATATATCGACGAAAGTAACGTAGAGGTTTGCTACATATTAACTTCCCATTGCTAAATATACCATACGTCAGTAACACCATACCTTCCTTTCTTTGCAAAATTATTACAAGTTGTTGTAACAGCCTATTTTCCATGGCTATATTCCGTAATGAGCACCACATATTTGTGAAATTTACTTTAGTTTTTTACTGGTTAAGGTCTTTGAACAGGAGAAATTAACTTATTGTTAGTAGCTTTTTCAGTGCCGCAAGCTATTTAAATAAAAAAAATTTGATTTAAATAAAAAAAATTGATTTAAATAAAAAAATTCAACATTTTTTTTAATAGTGATATTTTTTCAACTCTTATTTTAAAATGCCTCGGTAGATGGGAAGCAAATGTAATCCATCCTTTCACTAAGTTTGCATTGATTTTTGGATTGACTTCTTCCCGCATTTAATATCAAAATTTTGAAGAAAAAGATAGTTCCACGCCTCCTGTTCTTTTCCGTTCCATTACATCATATTCTTCAATTTGAGTATTCCAAAATCTCATCACTCAATTACGTATCTCGGTGCCAACTTCTCTTATATGTTTCAAATAGCATTAAGGATGAAAAAAATAACTTATCACGGTCTAACTCCATTCAACATTGTAATTAATCGAGAAAACATATATTTTTCACAACTATTAGTAGAAAATAAGTTCAACAAATACTAGAAATGTTTCGATATGAGCTTGTGCAAGTGATTCAATGTCAATGATAGGCATTATACGACATGAATTGAGGACTGCGACAATACAGAACACTGACTGAAAGAAGACAGCATTTTTGACGTTTGACCTGCGCATGTTCTTTTCACACAATATTGTATTCTCATTATGGGAAACCATAGACGAAAAACAATCAAAACTAAAGTGAAAAGCTAACAGATTTAAAAAGTGGCCAAAAATACTATCGATAGCAATTTTCACCGAAAGAATAAAGTCTAAAGTGAAAAATGTATCAATAATTCATTTTTAAAAAGTGAGAAAAAAATTCTATTGATAACAATTTTGATCAAATTAATAAAATCTAAAATGAAAACCTAGCAAAAATTAATTTTAAAAAGAGGCCAAAACTGCAACGGACATCAATTTTCAAGTTATTTTGCAGTTTATAGTAAAAGCTTGGCGCAGACCCGATGAAAAGGTACTGCATTTTGAATAGTGAAAGTAACGTGATTTTTTTTTAAAACGGAGAAAGCAAAGAAAATAAAATCCAGATAGCATGCCAACTTGTGACAAAATTGTCAGTCACTTCCTTTAAACTTGTGAAACTTGGTATTGTTTTGCAGTTTGTAACTAAGGATGAAAGGAGCTTGTTGGAATAACATTCTTGCTGGTTGTTATAACTGGCCTATTCCAGCCTTAAGTCAAGCTTGTTGGAACAAGCAGCTATGGAAGGAAGTTTGTTAAACTTGGAAAATCATTGCATTTTGTTTCGTAGCAGTTTTGCCATTGTTTCACTGCGCTGAAGTTACATCACGTGTGGAGTGATTGTATACACAATGAAATCATTCCAAAAAAACAGTATTAACTAACCCCGGCCTCTGTTGATTCATTCGCTAAGCTAACAGTTGCACATGTTTAGATCCGGGAGTTATCATGCGTCGTGAAAAAGTCTGTCAATGGACATTTCCGGTAGTATTTTTTTATTGCAATAAAAAATTCTTCTATTAAAGCAGACTACGGAAAACATTTTCTTTTCTTTCTGTGATGATTTTATCAAAAGTTATAAAGACTTGCTTCAAAAGAGTCTCAGCCTTGCGCTTAATCGGGCGCCGCCATGTTATGACGTAATCAGTCTTCCGACTGCTTGTCATTGACATACAGATGGTATTTGATTTGTAAGTATTGTTAAAAAGAGATCGCAAAAAATGGATCGAAAGAAATAGTATAAGTGGTGAATAGCGTTTCTGTATGCCTTAACACGTCATTTAGTTCGTTTTATTCATTTAAAATTGATTTTTACTTTTAATACTATTTAAGATATTGATATAGTTTGGTAGCTTCAACACTAATTTATATCAGCTCTTTTTTTCTTCATTTTCATGATTAAATCATAAGATATCTTCTAATAATGCTCTTTAGAACTCTTGTATTTAAAAAGAATTACCTATTTTTTCTGTAAAAAATGTGGGTTTTACATTCGACAATCGTATACTTTTTTAATGAATGCTAGTGAAGTATTTTTCAAGAACTTAAAAGCACATGAATTAATAGTGTTCGTTACTGCCAT
>JAGDQP010002881.1:6294-99580 GCA_022664845.1 Lepisma saccharinum
CATATTGTGCAGTTTCCTAAACTGATAAAATATTCCCATTAGTCATCTTTTATGAATGAGAGAGTACATTTGGCCAAAGAGCTACTCCACGAAAAGAACACAATTTTTTCTAGACTTTTAGTTAAGAACCGAAATAGCTGAAAATCATGCTGTAATGACACCCAAAACCGTGCATTTTAAAAGTCCTAACACCCTTCAACTGCCACAAACATGTATTTTCACTGCAAGTTCTGGACTTTCAATAGAATATTTGTAGGGAGAACACTTGCTACGCTCCGTTTGTTAGAAATTTTCATCAGCAACTTTTTTTTTTTAAAAAACCTAAAACATGTAGAACCCGTTCTCAACCTCCATCATTTGTACATCTGATTATCTTAAGAAACCTGCCCAAAATGATTTGAACGCAACCTGATAGAATATTTACTTAAAACTTTCTCACCATTACTTGAAATGGAAAGAAGTATGGTAGAACATACCCGAAGGCAAAAAAAAAATGTCTTCGACGTGAAACCTCGGCATACATGTAGTGATGTGGACAAAAATGTACATACACGGGGGGGGGGGGGGATATCTTTTCATTCATTCACATACCATTACACAAAATATCTACTATGTCGAAGGATTCAAACGGTGGCCTGTGTTGAAGTACATAAGGAAAAATGTTAATTTTTTTTTTTTTAATTCACTGACTTCTCATCAATTGACTGTGAAAAAGTTCCAAAATTCTTTTAACCTTTCTTCCATGTGCGCCAACGACTTGTTTTCGTTAAATGCCTCTGCATGCGTTATAAAAGAAGTTAACTAACAACATATGTAATGCTACGACGACTAGGGCAGTGGTTGTTTAACATTGTGAAATGCAAATACAAAATTATTTTTGTTATTGCAATCTACCATTAAAACTTTTTTTTGGTACTTCAGTTACAAATATGAATAATTATACGTAAAATGCCCTCGACAGCCATCTCAATTTAAATCTATAGTTGAAGCACAATGTCTGTGGTTTGCTTAAAATAATAAACAGTGGTCAGTTCTTTGTTCAAAAGAAAAAAATGTACAATAAATTCACATATCAACTGCACATATTACAAAAAGAGCATTTTAGGAAACATCTACAAATTGAACTTCATGTACGCATGTGTAGAATTATGTAAAATATTGAAATATGCTGATAAACAGGTGGTACTGAAACAAAAATGTCATTTGAACTGAGCAATTACTATTACGAATATGAATCAATAGATCTATATATCATTCTTCTTTTCGGTTATCGTTTTGTTTTAGCAACAATATATTTATCAGAATCCAAGTCAGTAGTTACTAACACCGCAAAACCTGTATACCTCATACAACAGAATATCCATGCTATCCACCTAAAAAAAAAAAAAAAATCTGTCACTAATATCACTGGTCATGTCATTCTACAGAACTTATACCTATACACAATTCACTTCAAGAGGACAAAGAAACGAGGGGAAAACAATCTGCAGTTAGTTTCAGTTTGAGATCATAGCACTATGTTCTGTTCACTCTCTCATTCACACCGATTAATAAGGGCTCCAATCAATCATTTGGCATTGCTTTGAAATAAGCAACTGGATTGGCTGGACGTAAACTGCTGGTCCCTGCCAGAATACGTTTTGTTTTTTTTCTTCTATTTTTCTTTTTTTTTTTTTTGAGTCCACACATTATGGTGGATTAAAGCTGCCTCGTACCACTAGCAGACTTATTCCACAGAATTGGCTAACTTCTTGCAGTTCAAACTGCTGCTAAAGATAAGTTGCTGCTACCTCCGAGGGATAATGCCATTGGTAGTGTTTGAAATCGTTGGAACCATTTCCAGCTCAGCCAGAAGAGGAAAATGATCTGAAACGAAAAACAGACTCAGCTCAGTAGCTGCTAATAATTACACAAAAGGAATCAGGTATTTAAACAGGACAAAATGAACTGACACTGAAGAGTACATGTGTGAGGGAGCTGCAAGCAAAAGGTTCCAGGCTTCTGTGTCGAACCACATTCCATTGAAATACATTATTCAGAGGTTATGATTTCTGTCCTGACACCTTTGAATCAGACCTCATATTATTAAATTATACAGTATACAAGGTTGAGCACAAATCCTTGACGATTTACAAAATTAAATAAAACAGGAACACTTGGTATTTAATGTAATGCTGTAGAAATGATACACAAGACGGAAGATTTACCCCAAATAGAAATTGACTCTTACGAAGTTTAATTGTTTTCAAATTTGCCTTTCAAATGATCTCCATTCGACTAGTCACACTGTTGGAATTAATTACGAAAGCTTAAATAAGTAAATCTTCTAGTTTCTTTTCAATTACATGCATTACTTGAGATCGTTCCATGTGGCTGGTTTTGTGGTCTACACAAAACATCTTCAGTAGCCCCAGAAATAATAATAATAAAAAAAAAGTATGCAGAATAAGATGGACAATTCGTATCCTCAAACCACGAAACGGCACGCCCTTCAAGCAAGATGCGCCCAGGAGACAGCTGACACGAGAATCCAATGAAGAACAGGCGTTCAGAGATATCGCGTAGATTGAATTCACTGAGAAGCATTAACGGATTTTGCTTGAATAAATAGGTTAACGCTAGAACAGTTCTGTGCTCGAACCAAACTCCACACGCTGGTGCCAGGGAAGGCAGTGTTACCAGTAATCTGAAACGCCTTAAAGTACTACCTGAAAACCGTCTAGTTTATCTGCTCAATCATGCATAAGAACGCACCTTCTTTCTAATATCGAAGTACACTTAGATTCATAAAAAAATGCCCGACGGGAAGAATAATAAATTGCAGAACGTGACAGTACCGGATCTATATTTTACACAAAACTAAAATGATCATTTCGTATGTTCTGATTATCATTATATATATTGGTTAGGAGTTGCTAGATTTGATTAGTTTTCGGATTTAGAAACTTCTTCCAGCGGCCACTTTTTAAAAAAAATCTGAGCGAACACAGCTCGTTTTACTGGTGTCTTTCTTCTGTCCTATCCTATTTGAATAACAATCTGACCGTCACAACAAAAGCACATTTTCCGGTTCCCACTTTCATTGTTTATTCAGGAAGTCAACTACTACGAACAGAAACGAATTTTACGGATTCATTTTACGTTTACCAAGTCATGGTTCCAGAGATTTTGCTACCAAAATCCCCTAATTGTTGTTGACACACACATTTAACTCTGTGATAACTTACTTATTTTGTGACAATTCAGCTTCATATACATTATTCTACATTCTGTACTTGTGAAACGTATTGGTTGCAAATAATTTACACTTTCATTGCTTTTCCTTCAGAAAGTGAACATATGATCTTGCGGATGAATAAAGAAAAACAGGTACATTGGTTTCTATCCGCATGCTCTTACCCTTTTCGCCGGTGGTTCAGAGACAAAACAGGGGGCGCAAATGGATTCTCTTCTTTCATTTTGTGCTTCTCAATGCGACTTCGACCTCTTTAACATGAATTCTGGAAAAACGTGAAGGTAACAAGAACTTATACTTCCACATCAAAGAGTGCATTTGCAATCTGCCGGGAATCAGAACGAAAATGGTGTAAAACAAGTTAACTTTGGTCGTTTTACTTTTCGGGGCAATGTAATCTGAATTTTCACAATGCCTCAGAGAATCTACAAAGGATGAGAGGAGAGTGTAATAAAAATAAGCTTGCGTACCAATATAATTCTTGTAGTTTGTCATTCACTTCCATTAATTTGCAATTAAATTCACTATTAAATCACAATCATACAAGAGTCTCAAGTCTCCTTGTTTTTTTTATCTTTGTGCGTTCCAGTTCAAAAGTTTATATTACGTTTTCAAACCTCTAATACTTAATTCATGAGATCCTTTAATATCCTGAACCCCTAGTAGCTTACACGGGTATGACCACCAGACACACCCACGGTAAGAAGAAAAAGGAGTTGTTTTTGCTTTCCATCTTTAGAAAGCACGAGAAAATGACATCGTTAATGTCTTCCCTAGGGAAAATTCTTGTGACTCACCACTTCCATGCCCTGTACATGTGACCTCGAGATTTTGAAGAAAGATTCTTCATGAGAAAGGGCGGTGACAGACGTATCTCTCGCGGTTTTTAAGAACTTTGAACTTTCTGATTTTCAGCGTCCGGCCCGCGTTCTTCAGTTGCGACTTTCGATGTCTCACGGTATTATATTTATAATATTTTGGAAAAAAACCCTTGGAAACATCCAATTTTCTTATCCAGCCTATTTTCCTATTGTCAATTTCCTCAAAGGCCTGGAATTCTTCTCGAGGAGACTGATTAAAGATCATATCGCAGACAGTAAACCGTATCCAAACAAAATCTTGTGTGCACGGCAGAAGAGGAATGTACTGGCGACAGCAACAACATACATAATAATAATAATAAACGGTTTTTTTCTTCCCTACAGTTTCATAATCCTAGTTTTCCTATATATTGCGCTTTTTAAATTATTTTTTTGAAACAATTAAAAAGTGAACAGAAAATATTCAATTTCTGACCAAAATTTTGATTCTATTGAGGGTCAAACAACTGGTATACAGCCACTCTTTAAATGCGTTAATTAAAGATAATATGTATCATATACGACCTAGAAAAGATAACCGCTTTCACAGCTTGTATTACAGCAGCTCTAGCAATAGATTTCCCTTCAGTTTAACATTACTGGGATTACTGAAGAAGTGGTTTGTACTGGGTCCCTACACTTGACACACTTCCCTGATAACCCATTTGCCTGACTGCACTAATTTATTCACGACTTGCCAGACTGAGCTCTGAAAATAAACAGTCAGCAATTGACAATAATGAATTCTAACTTCCATTCACCATATACTTTTGCTTACCTGATGGAACATGGGGGTGTGGACAGCCGATAATCTTATTCTCCTGAAGCCATTCATTAGGTAGCGGACCCAGCAGACCTAATGGAGTCATTGTTTGCTTTGAGTAGAAAATATAATCAATGATTCCTTTGAAATCAAACCTATAAAACAATTTTAAAAAAAATCGATTAACAGAAACAAAAAATATGAAGTAAATAAATAATTTTAAAGTTTCTACATGAATATAGGAAACTATATTATTTGTGACTACAAAGTACTACTAGGAACATGAAACTTCCACAAACAAGAAACTACTGAATCCTGACAAATTTCACACTCAATGCTCCTCCCTTTCGTGTTTGTTAAAAAATATTGACTTGATGCATCTGTTGATACACGCTGTGACACAAGAGGTTCGGAGTTCTCTTAAATCCGTAGCTCCCGTATTTACGATGTTATCATTAATAACACCCAATAGCAATGACGCACCACCATTAGTTCACTTGCCCAGGAATTTCTAGGTAGAGAGCATTCATCATCGTTATCATTGGTCAATAAACAGGAAACAGGGCCGGACTGGCTACTAGTTGGTCCCAAATTCTCAATCACCTCCCCCCAACCACCATTACCCCAAGTATTATTTAGTAGCCACACCGCACATTATACCATAAAGATCATAATATAAAATCAGGGTATATTATGTAACAATATTTATGAGAATAAAACAGACAGAATTATAACTTCAGCATTCTAGACAGTTCGGTGGAACTAGCCGCAATATCATCTATTGCCTTGTCATAATCGAAATGAAAACCTCTTTCTACGTAACAGAAAACAAAACCCTCTAAAAGTTCTTGACTCAGGGACGAACGCAAACGATTCTTTATTATTTTGAGAACTGAAAAAATCCTCTCACAGGAAACCCGAGTACAGGATAAAGTTAACGCATACTTATAAGCCATGTACAGTGAAGCGTAAAACGATCCGTGGCCATTTAACTCGGGTAGTAGTTTCAATGCACAAATCAGACATTGTTTACACTCTGTCGTTTCTTCACACCTCAACAATTCTGTGAAGATATCACCAGTTTCATCCGCTGAAAGTGTCTCAATTTTCTCTTGCTCTCTGTCGTTGCTCAGGTCACAATCATCGTCAATGTTTCGTTCAGAATCTGCTAATTTTTGAACTGTGTATTAATCTTCATAATGGGTAGCAAACTGAATTCATTCTCGACACAACTCAGTCCGATTGGTAACGGAAAGTTGAGCCAATTTTCGAAGCATAACATCGTCACGAGACACTCTGGTACCCCGATGGTTCTTGAAATTTTTTGGGTCTAGCTGCGCAGTGTCCCTCATAAGTTCATCATTGAAGATAAATCGCTGTTTAATATTCTGTAATGCTGTGTCAATGATAACAAAATAATCACCTCTTGGATGGTGTGGTGTCTTATCAGTCTCTCCTCATCAGCCGCCAATTCCCCAGGTATTTTGTTAGCAATCGGTATTCGCTTTGATGACAGGCTCGGTTCAATAGTGATGTCGACTTCTCTTTCAGCTAATCGCTCGTTCATGTGTGCGATATTGTGCAGTGCTTCAAACCTGTCTCTTTTTTCAAGGAGTTGTTCGTACAAAGTATTTACCATTTGGCTTGCTGCCAGATAGATGAGACTACTTTTCTAGAGATACTTGAAGGCAGGAGTCGAAGCATTAAATAAGTTTCTATAAATGAAGGCAACCATAATGTTCTCAAATTTGCACCAGTTTTGAACAACGTATTTGCTGCGAATGTCACATCAGCTGCAAAATCATTACTATTTGCAATTGTGAAGAGGCAGAGTAACAGAGTCGAAGATACTGTTCAGTGCTTTGTCCTTGCTCCACCAACGTGTCGAGTTAATCTTTTGAAGCCGGCGCAACAGTTGACTCCTTATTAACTGTAGTCCAAACCAACATGCGCTTATGGAATTCTGAGATGAAAAGCGCTGTCTTCTGCAAGAGACCCAGAAAATCCTTGGCCCTTTTACAACTTTCTCTCGAATTTGTAAGGACGAAGTTCAGTGCATGAGCACAACAATGAACATGTATCAACCCGTCATTATCCTTCTTAAGATGAGCTTGGAGATCATTATATTGGAGAGCACTCATGTTTGCAGCTCCAGCAAATGAACACGCAACAACTTGCTTCATGTTGATGTTATACTTCTGAAGCTCTTCTCTCACCTGGAGCTCACACAGACGCGACCATTAACCACATGTCTAACACAGTCCGCTAGCTGGTCTAACACGGAAACATCTTGTGTGGAATCTACTTCTATGCTGAAGATACCCGCCTGCTTGCAATTTCGAGTTTCATTAGAAGGGCTAGATATTTTATGATTTTGTTGATGAACGACTTGGAGAGAAAGGTGATGAGGCTGCCTCGTCCTTGTGAACTAGAATGCCTTTCCTTGCGTTCTTTGCTTTTTTGAATAACCATATCGACATGCGTCTTCAACATTTGGTCGTATTTAGAAACCAGCATAACTAGTTCTAAGAAGTTGCCATGGCTGATTCACCTGTTGTTCAGATCTGCAGCAACTTCAATGGATCCTCTGTAAGCTAATCCTTGATTGCCGATGAACACGATTCTCTGTCTGAAGCAAAGAGCATGCACACACTGCAGTATATTTTCTTGGTTTCAAGGCAGTACGATAACCACTGACGAGGAACTGTGGTGTCATCGGGTAGAGAGCGTATATACGTTCTGCTTGCCTTGAATGGAAGATCTGTGTCGATATCACTGGGCTGACCTGGATGATGTTTTATAAATGCAAGTTTTTCTGTAATTGATGCATGTATATCGGGCGGAACAAATTTCCGCAGTTCAGTAGGCACTATTTCCATGTCGTCACTTTCCTTTGGTGGATCAGAAACTTCGTCTATCGAGGTCTGACCTGTTGGCATCTGTTCGCTTGATTCTTCAAAGCTTACATTTTCAACTGTAGCACAAAACGATGTATTTCCATCATGATTTTCATTACGATCTGATCAAACCATGAGTTACGGTATAACCGAATGAGTAGCCGGGGACGTGAGTCGCAACAAAATTTTAATGAAACGCTCAGAGCCTGATGTATGCAGATTGCCGCCGTGACTGTTCACAAGAATATTAGTTGTCGCACACGTTTTCCATTTTTTTTTTCTCTCTTTCTCCTGATCTCCTCTTTATTAAAATTTTCATTTGGCCCGTCTGGGTGGCGATCGCCGCCTAGCCACCTGCGCCAGTCCGGCCCTGTCAATGAATGAGAATTAAAAGCATTTAACTGCACGCACAATTAATGGGAAAACGGCATACCTAGGGTTCGAAATGGACAGCAACGCCGTTCCCGCTTGTGAAAATTCGGAACCTTCCTGTCTCGTTGTAACAATATTTTTCTGTTTGAATGGTAATGTAATTTTTCAAGGCGCTCATATCACGTTGTTTGCTACTCACTTGTTTTTCGCGCCACAATAAGTTTTGGTGCTACTATCTAGGCGGCCATATCTGTAACTGCCAAGCCATGTTGCGTCAGATCATTTTGTACGGTAAGTCGAGTAACATGTAAAATTTAACTTTGACTAAAATTTTTGTTAACGAATTTCTCCGAATAATCTTTTTTCTACTTGAGTATAATGTATTACGTAGTGAATGTAGTAGTAGGTTCTATTGTATTGTAGTGTAATTATATGGCAATCGGATAAAGTTGGAATCGTTCCGTGGGGACCTGCAGGATTCGAATCGATCGAGACCACGAGGTTGTATCAGTCACCATTACGTGGACCAACTACATGTTAAATTTAATTCACTTTGTTAATACTCATTTTGCTTGCTCGAGCTTCCTCATTATATTGTTACGCGTTTCAATCTAATTTTTATTGCTGCATCGTGTGTGACTACTGAGACTGGAATTAATACTGATGTATTTTTTTCTCTCTTCTTGAGAAGTTTGAATTCGTAGTGACATGAAGTCACGTGTTTGCATTCGCTTTGATTCACTTTCGTTTTCCTACTGCAGGATTATTACATTGCTGAACGTTTGCTATAAGATAAGCATAGATAGTGAATTGATTTGTCAGGAAGCGATCCAATTGTGGGGGCAGACCAGTTAGGCATACCATTATTTTTAACCTGAAATTCCCCGAATCATTAGTAGTAGTAGTAGTATTTCTTGCCTTAGCAGTTATTCACGGGGGGAAAATAAACTTTAAATAACGCATGTTCATAGTTGTCTTGTGGCGAACCTTATTCTTGTTCATTCCGGTTCGTTAGGTAACTTATGTGAGAAAGAGTAATGCTATCACGTCTCCACACTGTTGCTTAAGACAGAAAAAAATACTATTTTTTTTTTAAATTTTTTTGATAAGCTTTTAATATGCAAATGTTATAATTTGAGTATGAAATGTTGTGAATATAAATGATTAAAATGTAAACTAGTTGGTACGTGCAGGCCAGGTCTATAGAATATTCTATGAGATTGTATAAATATTGTATTTTCTTATGTTATTTCTTTTATAACTGATTTGGGAAATTGATTATGTGATGTGGATGTTTAATCTTTTGAGTTGTAAGCTCTATGTAATCTTTGTATAATGTTTAAATATGTAATGATTTCTGTTTTTCTTATATGTATTGAAAAAAGCAAAGACAGGGAATTAGCTGAACAGACCTTCTTCTCTCTTGTTCCGTCGAAGCAGAGATGGGTCAGAAAACTTTTTTTCTCTTCCTTTTAACTTTATTTTTTGCTTTAGCCAACCCTGTTCGCTAACTGGGGGGGTTTTGGAGACAACGCAGCTGGGCAAGGCAAGGTTATTTATATAAACGGTAGTCCAGATCTTGCGTGGTCATAAGTGCGAATTCGAGCCGAAAGCGCGAACCGGAAGTATGCAATGTAGATTGTCTAACCGAGGAGACCGAGATATGTTCTTCTGCTCGATATGCAGATAACTGTTGATTTGTTTCTTCTTGAACTAAGGAAGTGAGCGATGCTGGTTCGACGAAACTGCCAGCTGTTTTGTTTAGTTTTTCTCGGCTAAACTTTTGCTGTTATAAGTTTAAAGGCTACGAATTAGCTCGCGACTGTGAGAAGCTGGAGCGTATTGCAGAATGGAGCCTTTGAGGTAATTATATATATTTGGTTTATATTGCCATTTGAAATACAACTATGTACTATTTTCGGGGGTGTCCATTCTAGCATTTTAATACCTTAGCCACAGTTATACAGCGATAATTTTGGGCAAGTTTGTGTTTGAAACTAGGGAGAGCAAATTCAATTACGTTCCTTCCCCAGGAAAAAGATTTGGGCAATCATTAGAGTGGGATAATGAAGTTTATTTTTGGATTGGGTGGTTTAAGATTGGAGGAGAGGTTGAGATGTCCACTGGATATCTGTCATGATTTAGAGATTAATTGTGCCATGTTAATTTTGATGAGTAAACAACCTCCAATCTAACTTCGAATTCAATTATCAAGTCTTTTTTATCAATTTAAAAAAAAGCTAGGAAAAGATGGCCCTTGTATGAATAATCCAATCTTCTTCGAAAGAATATTTTGAATAAGTTAAATTTCTCGCTTGTTCAAGGACTCACAACCCACAAGCGAATTGTCTGTTTCATTTATTTTTTCTAAGTAAATTGAAGAAAATATTGAAAGGTTTCTTACCTTGAATTTTAGCAAGCAAATTAAAGGAACCGTAAGTGTGGAAGTGATTGTGTGCCCGTGTGGATTGAGTGAATGTGTCAGGAAAAACGAGGCGTTTACGAGTGTGGTATTTCAATATTATAATTTTTTTGGTAATAAATAAGTCTGTCATGAACAGCTACACTTAGATTCTCTTGACAGTAAGGTAGCTCGTTCACCTCAATATCTTGGTATAAAGTGGTATTTAAAGGTAGCTCCTTCACGGCTGCAATAAGACCGAAGGAGCAGCGAAGAATAGCTTCGCAGAAAAGTCTCTCAGGACTGTTTAATTTTGTAGTATCACCAGAGAGACAAGGTATTGTCTCAAAGGACCTGCTCAAAAGGTCGGAGGCAAAGGTGGATCAAAGAGGTATATTTTGTGTGTGTTATGAGTGTTCTCTGACAACTTGTGTGATGAATGAATGGATTGTATGAGAGTGAGTTGCAAAATTTAGAGAAAGATAGGGCCTGACGTGTTAATCGCACGTTGGGTAACATTTAAAGTGGCAAGACATTCTTGCAAGAAAATAGACATTCTTCACTGCTTGTAAAGTGCTGAGGAAATTTATTTGAAGCAACGAATTATCTTTCAAGTGGGCCAAAGAGGGGATCGGTTCACCCCTGGAAACGGGAAATTTAGAGGCAATTGATAATACCGTGGTAGTAAAATTATTTTATTAGCGTCGTACGATCCGAATGAGAAAAAGTGATTGGGCGCAAAACTGATTCGACTGTGGGGAAGGGAAGTTTAATATTGCTTTATGTGTAAGATGATTATACTTGCGTCTCGAAACTGAAGGGGGACAAATGCAAATTTTAGCGATCTTAACTCTGCAATAAAGAAACGATTTTTATTTTCCTTAGTGCTCTGCATACGAAGACGAATAAAATTCATATCTTGTGAATAAACTGTCAGTAAATTTCCAAACAGACTATTTGTTATTTTTTTACTCAAGTAACCCAGGTGAACTTATCTATGTATTAGTAAAATTATTGAGGTAACTCATCTCTCAGACGAAATGGAGGCAGAAATTCTCGTCACTGAGACTTTGTTGTCGGTATCACACGAATCAGAAGGTGAGTGAAGTGTTTCTATTGTTCTTGCTTCAGGCGAGAATTGCCACATTGCGAGTTCAGAGGATCATGGTTTTGCCTATGTACGAAGATTATAAAGCAATATTTTTGATTTGTGCAGTTTGAAATTCGATTAACTTCCGAGACACTAATATTATTCGGGTAACTCAAAGGACGTAAGGATAGCGAGACACACAATTTGTGGATTCTAAACTTCGCGGTACATTTGTTGTTTTTCTATGCTAACAAATTTTGAATCATAGACGTATAAATTGCTATTGTTTTCTCGGAGTAAACAATTGTATGTGTTTTGGTGAGTACAATGCATGTGTAATTATTGCAGTGATATTTATGTGTAGATGCCGCATAGGCTTTGTTTCATTCTGTCAGCCCAAGCTTATGTTCTCTCTACATGAAAAGTCTGAGTGAAAGCGCAGAGTCCGAACTACTCGTAAAAATAACGTGATCAGTTACCCTTGCACTTGCTGGTGTGGCGGTGTGCACGGGGATTCGAACTCGTAGAACTGGATTACCGGTGCTGGGTTTTGGCGTCTCCTTGTACGGCGCATGCTAGCGAGATCAGGTCGGTGTCCAGTGGGCAATTGGTCCTGTGACGTGGCGTATTCTGAGAGTTAAAAGTACCTACCACGTTACACCGTATCGTCGATAATGGTAATAATAGAGGGGGACAACGGCAAAGCGTTCCGTTTCTTGAATATTTCTATTTCGAGGTCTGGGTATACCCCTATGCAAAGAAGTTTCGAGATCTTTTGCCGTCCTTCCACCCAGACTTAACGCTACAAGAGGATATTTCAAATGTGCGAATGCAGATTGCGGCAACATTACATGTGCAAACTCACTAAAAATTTAGAGTATGTTCATAACTGGAAGAAAAAAATACCTTGCTAGCAAAATATGCATTTTGATGGTGGGTTAGGATACGCTATTTTAACACTGATGCACTCACCTTTTCTTTATTTAACCCTGGAATACTAGCGTAGTCTAATAACTAATTGGACACTCCTATCTTCCTTCCTTATCTAATTTCCTTGCCTCGCCAGCAGTACTCCTCCCTGACAGTTGTTCGAACGTACATAAGTCACCCTAACTCCACGATATCTACTCAACAAGTCATTAACACCTTTCTAAGTCACTGTACGTCAGATTTTCGTATCGCTAGTGTTTATAGAAAATTCTTATACGTATCCCTTACTTTTTCGAAAGCGCACCAAGTCACCATATCATCTACTCAACAACTGTCAGAGGGGCACTGCTGGCGAGGCAAGGAAATTTCATAAGGGATGAAGACACGGTGTTCAATTAGTTATTAGACTACGTAAAATTTACATACGCTAGTATTCTCGGGTTGAAATTTACCGTGCCCGTATAATTTTACTACTTTTTGAACATGAACTTAAAAGTCTTATACTACTTTTAATACTCTGCAATGGTCTTATAAACAATAAAGCGTAATTACAACTACAAATATGTATGAAAAAAGCAGTAAGTGTCCTTTAACCACATGCATGTAAAATTTACGAATCATTAGCAACAACGCATATTTGATGTACGCTACTATTCCCAGGTTAAATCGTACTCAGTTTTACATAATTAAAGCTCTACTTTCTATTCCTTTAAGTATAAAATAAATTAACTATTCATAACCTCTTCCACATATTAATTTCTAAAGAAGTAAACCATACTGAAGTTCTTAATTTGTCTTCTGTTAACTGTAAATAAAAAATGATCATTTATGTTTATTCCACTAAGTTACGAACATTGAAGCGAAAGAGAATGATACAAATTTTTCTGTGTGTGTGTTTTTTTTACCAGCAGCATAAAGATATCCTGGAGTTATAACCTCTTGATAACATGTATGCATTCTACAATCCCTATTCATGTTCCTGATTACTCTCAGGAGATTACTCAGGACTTTTAAATGTGACTTGGCAGGCAAGCAACAAAGGAATTACGTGCGTCAAAAGCTCTGTCAAGAGCTACTGCATACCACAAAACGAAAACAAAATTTCAGTTTACCAGAGAGCTATGAGCTCATTTCTCTCGTACAGAAGTACCGTGTATAGGGGAAAGTGGAACACTTTGAAATACCTTAAGTTTAGTTCACATTTTAAAGAGAAATTTGCCGAGATCTATCCACAAAACGAATCTGGAGCTCAAGACTGATAGGTAAGTGCTGAAAAATCATATAAACAGTTGTGTAAAGGTTTTGTTTTAAGCCATACATACATCTATTACTTTTATACTATTAATGTCAACAATTTTGAATCCATCTATGAGGTATTTTCATTGAACATATATTATCCTGCTAGTGTGCTCTTGATAGGAATTTTGATAACATCAATATTTGTTTCGTATATGTTCATTGGCTGCATTCAGCGCGGTGAGCGGCTCAGTGAGAGTGATCTCCAGTGACAGCGCTCACAGCGGATCCTTCGGATACCAAATTTCGTTTATGGTCAACAAACAATTGAATACTGAAGAGTAGTAAACGTGACGCGTCGGAAAGATGTGAGGCATATGTTACAGTTTTTTTATCGACGACGGATTAAATATGAATGTGGTCTTACATGCTGTAAGTTGCACCTCATGATATGTAGTTACTTGGTAATAATTACTAGTAAATTCGTGACACTATAGTCCTCTTCGTCGGAAGCCATTTTGCAGTCGCACTTCCCGAAAGGTCCGGCTCACAAGTGAGTGCGAAAATCTTTGCTTACAAAAATGGCGTCGGCTCACTGTGAGCCGGAAGTTCTCAGTAACATTCAAAGGACAAATTCAGTGATCCCTCACCGCACTGCATGCCACCAATGAGAATATGTCATAGAAGGATTAATAATACTATAAGTTGACACTAATAGTATTCTATAGTATAGTACGTATGTATTTGCTTAAAACAAAACCTTTACACTACAATTCAAATGCTTTTTCAACACTTACTTAGTAGCCTGGAGCTTCAGATTCTTTTCGTAGATGAGGATCTCGGCAAAATCTTTTTTAAAATGCGAAGTAAACTTGAGGCATATCAAAGTGTTCCAAGGTTTTCCCCTAGATGTTGTGGAAAATAAGAGAGAAAAGATCGTGTAACGTGGAAAAAGAACGAGGAAACTACGATCGAATTTAATGCTGCAGGGTTTGAAATAAACAAAGAACGAAGTCGTATAATTACAGTAAATTTGGAAATGCGCAATGGCGAATTTATAATTCTGCCGCCAGTAGGCATCCAAGAATTTCCCGTCCTTTTTATCTTTAATACGTGCCCTAGCTTTAGAAGTAATTGAAACGAGTTATCGATAATCTTCGAGAATCTGATCGCGTAAGTGTGTGTGTATACTTGACTGATTAAAAATAAATTAATCTTAAGGTTGATCAGTTGGCATCTCTCAAAGTTATTGCTACTTTAATGAGTGTACCCTCCATATTTTAACCCGCTTTCATTATTCAATATATCGATTCAACTGGCACGACCTTTTGGGTCTATTTTAAACTTAGGAAATTTTCCAATAGTCGCAAACAGCGAAATTAACATTGCGAGCGAGTACTTTAGTATGTATTTATGGTATTGTTAAAGACATGGTATGGTAGCAATTGGAGCAGATACTTTAAAAATAGGAATTTAATAAAAACATACTTTTAATTGCTTCATGGGACTAGATATTTTCACAGAACAACAAACAGCTTAACTTACAATTGTGAATAGTTAGCTGCCTTAATTGCTTAACGTACTCTCTTAATGTTAATTACGTGCACAAAGACCAGCTTTGTTATTGAATATTCAATAATCATGAAACATTGTCGGTATAAATAGGGATAGCGCATTACTCAGGGAGTTAGAGCTATTGTTACTGTGCTACTGCAAACTGAGTCTGTCAAACAGTTTAGATCGTTACAGTCAATGTTACCAACAATCAAAGTAGAATTATTCATGAGCTACTTTAAATTACCTTAATTGTTATTTACAAGTTTGTTGTCCTATGCAGTTCTCCACTCTACCTTTGCGTAAATTCGCCACTGGGAATGCGGCCTTGTACTTAATGCGTATTTTATGGGCGGGAGAACAAAGTACAATAATCCCGGTTAGCCGACTGCTTCTACAGAATACCCCAAGCATAACAGTAACGATAAACGAAAATCCAGTTTCTGCACGGATTGAATCGTACGTCACAGAGGTATCTATAGGTCTATCTGCTCACATTTTACAGCAGTCCTTTTATATCTGGTGTAGTAAAAAGTAATCCATTATTTTGCCAATAGATGGCTTCAGTGATCTGTATCTCGCGTTGTATAAGTCCGATCGAGTTCAACGAAATTGCGTACTACAAACACTGTTCAGATAGTTGTGATGAGTTGACTCAGTGTTGTGTGAGCGCGCGTCAAAATGGACACTAGCAAAGAGAAAATACGCTATATTTTACAGTTTTTCTTCGATAAAGCCGAAAACGCAAGCCAGGCGGCTGCAAATGTGAATAGTCTTTATGGTCCTGATACTGTAACAGCCAATCATGCGCAATTTTGGTTTCGTCGATTCCGTGCCGGTAATTTTGACGTCAAAGATGTACCACGCACTGGAAGGCCAAGTGTCGATAAAATCATGGACATTGTCGCGTCCGACCGTCACGTAAGCACTGTTTCGATTGCCCAAGAGCTAAACATTGCACAAAAAACCGTGTGGAACCATTTGCATAAGGCTGGGTACACAAAGAAGCTATGTATGGGTGCTACACGAGTTAACGCAAAAAAACCTCATGGACCGAATTTCCATCTGCGAATCGCTGCTGAATCGCAACAAAAGCGACCCATTTCTGAAGCGGTTGGTGACTGGTGATGAAAAGTGGATCACTTACGACAACGTCACGCGAAAACGGTCGTGGTCGAAGCGCGGTGCGCCGGCGCAAACGGTGCCCAAGCCAGGATTGACGGCCAGGAAGGTTTTGCTGTGTGTTTGGTGGGATTGGCAGGGCATTATCTACTATGAGCTGCTCCAATACGGCCAAACCCTTAACTCGGAACTATACTGTCAACAATTGGACCGTCTGAAGGCAGCAATCGCCCAGAAGCGGCCAGCTTTGGCCAATAGGAGAGGCATTGTGTTCCACCAGGACAACGCCAGGCCACACACATCGATAGTGACTCGCCAGAAGCTCCGGGAGCTTGGTTGGGAGGTTCTTATGCATCCACCTTATAGTCCGGACCTGGCACCGAGTGATTACCATCTGTTCCTGTCCATGGCGAACACGTTTGCTGGTGAAAAATTCGCTTCAAGAGAGGCTTGTGAACATCGACTGTCTCAATTTTTTGCCAATAGGGACAAGGGCTTCTATGAGAGAGGCAACATGATATTACCTCCCAAATGGCAACACGTTATCGAACAAAACGGCGCATATGTGACCTAAATCGGATCATTCTAACTATGGTAAGTCAAGCCTTCAATGTCATGCAAAAATAATGGATTACTTTTTACACCAGATATTTACTACCGACATGCAATGTCTAGCAAACAATACTCTGTCACTGAACCGGATTAAAAAAGAAATTAACTAACTAACTCTAGGGCTTACGGAACTCGCAAGTTCATCACCGCAGTAACAGACGTTCGTCATTGGATTCTATCCTGAGCAACAACAAAAACCAGTTTTCATCTTGAACATCTACTTCTCGAAGGCCCCCTCTACTATTATTATCCCAAGGACATCTCGGTCTCCCCAACCGCCTCTTTCCCTCCGGCTTACCATTCAAGATTGAATACAATCTTAGTTTTTATCACACCCGAGCTACACGGCCTTCGTGGTGGCCATCTTAGTCTTTGTGATTACATTATTCTTATATCTGGTGAATCATACAGTCTGTGCAGTTCTTCATTCTCCGGTCAGCTCGTCCCGTTTCGGCTCGTACCTCTTTCTTAAAACCTTATTTTCCTAATTTAAGTTCAACTGTCAGGGTCGTACTCCAACTTTGGCAACCGTAAAGTATTACCGGAAGAATAATTGTTCTGTATACTTTTTAATTTCAGCTTTCTTGATATTAATCGCGAAGTTAAGAGTTTCTGGACTGAATAGAAAGATGCGTTGCCCAATGCTAAGCGACTTTTTATTTCTTCCGTGACTTCGTTCTTCCTTGTTATTATGCTCCCAAGTATTTAAATTTGTCTGCTTTCTTTATGTTCTCATGCTTAATTGTTATGCATCTATTCCTTCATCCTCTGTGTTTCAGCTTGTTATCATGTATTTTGTTTTCTGTACGTTCACCTGTAGACTTATCTCATAGCAAACTTCTACTAAAACATCGGTGTTACTTTGTAGTGCATCTATATCGTCCCCTATTAAATGTACATCACCCGCAGATACGATCAGGAAGGGCGCAAGCCATAGTGCAGTTACCGCCCATAAAATGCATTTTATTTTATCTTATCCGCGGATACGAACAGTTGGTTTAAGACATTCAATGTTAGTCCCTTTTTGTCCTCTTTTATTTTTAGAATCGCATATTCTAACGTAGTTAAACAGTAGTGGTGACAAGGCATCACAATGTTTCAATTCGCTACGAATTTTGATACTATCTGGCAGGTTATTACATACACGTATTCTGCTTACGGGGCCGATGAGAGACATCCTTACTAGCTGAACAAGTTTTTTTTTTTCGAAATTCCAAATTGTATCAGGGTGTTGTAGTTTTTTCATATTGTGTGTTATATGCTTTCTTAAAATCTATGAACAATTGATGAACTGTATTCACACTTCTTCTCTAATATTGTCTCAAGGCAAAAATCTGATTCAACGTAGATCTTATTTTTTTTCTAAATTCACATTGGTGATCTCAAATTACTTCACCTACGTATACACTAAGGCGTATTAGCAGAATATTACGCAACACTTTGTAACATGTTGGAGTAACGAGATTCCGCGATAATTATTACAGTCACATTTATCGCCTTTTTTTGTAAATCGCAATTATCACTGAGGTTTTCCATTCCTTTGGAAGCTCTTTCTTTCTCCATATAGCACTTATCAATTTATGTAGTTCCTTAAAAAAGAAATAATAATAATAAAAAAACAGCGTACGGTTGTACGCTGTTTTATTATTATACGAAAACATCAATAATTGTTCCGATTTACAAAAAAGGCGATAAGTCGGAATGCAATAATTACCGCGGAATCTCGTTACTTCCAACTTGTTACAAGGTATTAAGTAATATTCTGTTAACACGCCTAAATGTATACGTAGATGAAATAATTGGAGATCACCAATGTGGATTTAGAAGAAATAGATCCACGTTGGACCAGATTTTTGCTTTGAGACAAATTTTGGAGAAGAAATGGGAATACAATGGGACGGTTCATCAGCTATTCATGGATTTTAAGAAAGCATATGATTCTATCAAAAGGGAAAAGTTATACAGTATCCTGATACGATTTGGAATACCGAAAAAATTGGTCCAACTAGTGAAGATGTGTCTCAACGACCCCATAAGCAGAGTACGGATAGGTAATAATATGTCAGATAGTTTCAAGATTCGCAACGGATTGAAACAAGGCATCTGTTTAACTTCGCGTTAGAATATGCGATTTTAAAAATTAAAGGGGACAGACAGAGACTATCATTGAACGGTTTGAATCAACTGTTATGTATACGCGGATGAAGTAGATTTCATAGGGGACAATATAGATGCACTGCAAGGCAACACCGATGTCTTAGTAGAAGCGTGCGATGAGATAGGTCTACAGGTAAACATAGATAAAACAAAATACATGATAACAAGCCGAAGCACAGGGAATGAAGAAATTAAAAACATAAGAATTAGGGATGAGGTCATAGAGAAAGTAAACAAATTTAAATACTTGGGAGCATACGTAACAAGCAAAAATGAGGTCACGGAAGAAATAAAAAGTCGCTTAGTATCTGGGAACGCATGTTTCTACTCAGTCCAAAAACTTCTAACATCGCGATTAATATCAAGGAAATTGAAATTAAAAATATACACAACGGTTATTCTGCCGGTAATACTTTACGGTTGCGAAGGTTGGAGTACGACCCTAGCAGATGAACATAAATTGCGTGTATTTGAAAATAAGGTTTTGAGAAAGATATATGGGCCGAAACGGGACGAGATGACTGGAGAGTGGAGGAGACTGCATAATGAAGAACTCCACGGACTGTACGAGTCACCAGATGTAAAAATAATGAAATCGAGACGACTAAGGTGGGCAGGGCATGTAGCTCGGATGGGGGGAAAACGAAGATTATATTCTATCCTGGTTGGAAGGCCCGATGGAAAGAGGCCATTGGGAAGACCGAGACGTCGTTGGGAGGACAATATTAGAAGAGATCTTCGAGAAGTAAGTGTTCGTGATGAAAATTGGTTTGATACTGCCCAGGATAGAATCCAATGGCGAACGTTTGTTACTGCGGCGATGAACTTGCGAGTTCCATAAGCCATAGAGTGAGTGAGTTAGCGTACGGTATGTAAACAATCATATCGATACCCATCCTTTTTAACTGCCAGAAAAGTCCTTAACAACCACTTCATCTAACCTATAAGTTTTCCGAGAATTATATGGCGGTTACTGTTTGACTAGAGATGGTAGAACTCAAAATCTGATTTATCGGAGGATAACATTATCTGAGCGCTTATTGCATAACCAGCCCTTACAAGGGAACTAGGTGAACTGTTCAGTCGATATCGAGATGATGAATATACCAAATGGTAGGCCTTAGCATGCTTACTTTAACAACTACGATATTAGCTACAACAACTTTGTGTTAGCCCCGTAATAAATAGGCAAAATACTATACAGGGTGGGGCCATACTGTACAAAACAGTCGAATAAAATAAAAAATACAAGACAGACAGGAATTAAATGTCTCTAATGAAATGCTTTTAATGATCATGAATAATCGGTATTGCACTCAACCCACTGCAGAGGGGCATATTCTATTCTTTGCGGATATTCCAGTCCTTGGGGACTTGTGCGTGAGAAAAGAAAGAACTGCATATTATTTTATACTCATAGTTTAAACCTTC
The DNA here is from genome assembly GCA_022664845.1 of Lepisma saccharinum. Lineage (NCBI taxonomy): Eukaryota > Metazoa > Arthropoda > Insecta > Zygentoma > Lepismatidae > Lepisma > Lepisma saccharinum. The sequence continues at coordinate 26,955 of JAGDQP010002881.1, forward strand.
CTTGTTCTATTAATTACCACATCTCGAATATACAGCGATATAACCTTTTTGAGGGATTTGAACACAAGGCTTTATAATTATTCGTGAGCGACCATTTGCATATTTTAAACAAATGTTTAGAGATGATGCAAAAAGACATTAAAGTGTGACCTCATTACAAAATCTATCAAAACAGTGAATTACAATACACGCATGCTTTCAAGGGAAAACAATTAAAGGACATGCAATCCGAATTATTCACATATATGGCTAATCAATAGAGCTGAAGACAATATTATATCAACATTTAACAGATACTTAAAACAAACAGACATTTTTACCTAATTAATGATATTTGTGGTAAATAAATGATTTAGAAATGTTTGTGGGTCACGTCTCTCCAAACATTGCATTAAGTGTGCACTGTTACTTACAGTTTTTGTTTATGTTACTATTATAGAGAGAAAATTTCAAACATCACACTCAAGGAACAAAATGTCAATAAAATCTTAGCGACCTTGTTATTTGAATATATATTTCACTAACAAGGTAACTTGGTGAACTGTTCAGTCGATATCGAGATGATGAATATGCCAAATGGTAGGCCTTAGCATGCTTACTTTAACAACTACAATATTAGCTACAACAACTTTGTGTTAACCTTGTAATAAATAGGCAAAATACAAGACAGACAGCAATGAAATGTCCCTAAACATGTTATAGGCGAAGGGGAAAATGAAACGGGCCATACCACGTTGCCGGCGGCCATCTTGGATTCAACTTGAAAATTTCAAATGGCACCATAGACATGCAATATATGATAACTGTAACCGTGTTGCAGTTATGAACGAAATTAGGGTAGGTTTTGAACTCGGCGGGTTGTTTCGAAAGACAGTATTACGTGCCATACACAACTTGTAACACCATAACAAGCACATTCATCAATATGGAGAACAGCAATGAACCACAGAAACCACAATCACAGAACATGTTTCACATGGACGCCGTTTTCATTGAAGCACTTCCGCAAACGTCGTCGTGTGCCCTACGAAGCATGTCAGGTGATAATTGCCCACATACCTCACTGTCAGTGATTTTTCTGTTCAGGTAGGAAACACCATTAAGTTACATTAGTACACATTAGCCTTCAAGTACCGTCACAAAGAAATATCCAAGGGAGTCCGGTTAGGGGATCGTGGTGGCCACTCAACTAGACCACGCCTACCATTCCATCTACCTATTAACCACCTGATAACATAATCATCATATCCACGTCATACAACGCTTCACAAATCGTTGTTTATGACTTACGTAAAGGAACATGAAACATGCAAATGGTGCGGGGAGGTTGGTAAACTGTCGGGTAGAAGGATAGGAGAGTAGCAACTTTGTTGTGTTTGATATTATTCCTTTCAGGATGGCGATGGTTGAAACTATCTGTGATGGTGCACACTTCGTTCACCTGACATCAGAACAATGTCTATGCGTTTATCTTTCGTGACGACAATCATCAATTACTGTCTGAAATGAACAATAACGGAAAAACCGTTACAAATCTCACAAACCGTTAGAGATAGAGAAACACAATCACAGTTATGAATTCCCGAGAAAATTTTATTAATAGTTGATACGTCACACACATACCTTCATCTAAGATGGCGGATTTCAAGATGGCCGTCGGCAACGTGGTATGGTCCGTTCAAATTTTCCCTTCGCGTATAACATGTTGAGGAACACTTCTTTCCTGTCTGTCACGTATTTTTTCTTTTATTCGACTGTTTTGTACAGTATGGCCCCACCCTGTATAGTATATTGCATTTTTATTACGAATTTAATTTTATTTATGGCCTTTAGGCATCTAAGGCTCAGGCCGGGATAGGGGAGGGGAAACGACTCGGAAAGATGTCGGCCAGGGCCTATTTTGAAGGTGACTGAGGAAAACCCCTGGAAAAACCTCAGTAAGAATGGTCGGCCGCAGAGATTTAACCCACGACCTCCCGAATGCTACGCCAACGCTCTATCACTGAGCTACGGCGGCTCGCTATATTTATTACGAGGTTAACAGAAAGTTGAAGCAGCTAATATAGTTGTTAAAGTAAGCATGCTAAGGCCTACCATTTGGCATATTCATCATCTCTATATTAAATGAACAGTTCACAAAGTTCCCTTGTTAGAAGCAAATTACACTTGGTGCAAATAAAAAAAAATACATTTTATGAGAGAAGTACTAATTCGCCCAAACTTCCTTCTTTCCTTAGAACTTTCCACCTACTGTTTGCTGAATGCGTTCATATTGTGTATTGGACTCAAAGTTATGTAGTCTTTACAGCCTCAATCTTAATGTGTTCCCCCCATTGATTTACACGGGAACTCTTTTACTAGTCTTACAGAAGTGGAATTTTTCAGTTCTGTTTTCAATTTTATTTCCTTTGACAGGTAGTTTAGAGAAGTTGAATTTTGCAAATATGAAATTTCTTGAACTATACAAACACATTCGGTCAAAATAAATAACAGGAAGAATCAGGAAAAGAAAACACGAACTTTTTAAATATACAAGGTGAGTAAAGTAATTTGCAGGTAAATCAATAGAAGAAAATTGATGGTGGAAGTGATCTACACCTTTAACACAAATTATTCAGCTTGCTTCTCCGTCTCGGTGCTGCTCTAAATTACAATAAAAAGAAATGACATACTAGCTCCATCTTCACAGATTTTGTTTTTATTACAGCGGTTAAAGGTTAGCCTTTCGAATATCAAAAAGACACTTTGGTAACTTGAAAACATCGCCAATCGGCAGCAGAAGTAAGGTTTAAGGCCGTCTTTACCCTAAGGAACAGGAACATGACAAAATCATAATTTTCTTTGCAGAGAATCGACATCAAAAATGCATCTTATTCACGGTCTATTGCTCTATTCCAGCACATGCTGTCTACCTTTTTCACCTGTTTGGTTTTGAAACATTAGAAGAACCTATCGGTATTATCAATATTCCGTCCTACCAGCAGTGCGTCTTCTTACAGAGCATAGGACCTTACACTTAACTGTGAAAAAATATTATTGTATCAGATTTCCTTGTTTTACTTTGTAGAACTGTGGTCTGTGCAACATTTACTTGGGAGAATGTAGTGATGTATTAGTTGTAAATAAAACAGAATCAAGGTGATTGATTCACACATGGTCAATCAATATTATTTAAGAAAGTACATGTGTATCTTTGTAATATTTATACCAATAATGCCGCTGTTACTGCAAAAAAACTCGCAGCCAGGGACAAAACAGGGAAGAACATTTGATTTCGGGGATTACATCCTTAGAAATCTACTGAAACCCCTTTAATTGTATGATCTTTAACTAGATTTAATGAGGGAACGGGAGAGGATGCATCCCCTCCTACATATTAAATATGGCACTGTCTGTCGGTGCTCATAAAACATAAAAGATTGTGTTATGTGGAGGTCTTAAATTAAAAACATTAATGTTTAAACGAAACACACAAAATTAAGTAAAAATAAAGAGAGTACATCAGAAAAAGTACGCGGGCGGCCTGGCACCATCAAACGTCTGGAGATGGTTTCCAACTTCACGTGGAGTTAGTCTTTGGAAGTATCGTCCACCTGTTTCTACGTACGCGGGGAGTGTGTTAAAATATTGCTCAGCAAAGGAAAGGCATAGGGAATACTTTTACCAACTTCAAGCAAGAGAAATTTTCTCCCTACTTCCTTACCGTGTACATCACGCAAATCTTACTCACTGGCACATTTATACCACAATCATAGCTGGAACGTAAAAGTGTATCTCAACTTTTACATGTGAAAAAAGCAAACGGTCACGAAACCAGTTAAATAGAGCAACACAAAGCATCCTTACGTGTAGTTTGTAAATGGCATTATGTTTTCAGCGTACGCTGACGATAGCTTGAAGGAATGTGTATACTCATTTGGTCTTTCTGAACAAGATATCTTTTGAAGGCAGGACTTGTAGCCTAGATCTTTAAAATCTGGATGAGTTGCTGATATTCGTCCTGACTGCAAAAATTCGATTACTCCTGTAAAGAGAGAGAGAAAAGGCATGTAAATACCTATATCCTTCACATTACGAAGAGGAATTATTCCTCTAACCCTTCTTCTATCTTAAAATATTGTGAAAAATGTAGATAATATGCCCATCAATTTTGAGATTTGTTATTTGTAAAGATCTTGACCGCTGAAGTTAAAGTGGCTCTTCTTAATAAAACAGAGACTTTATGGCTACCTTCCATCTTCGAAGAAGAAAACCATTAGGCTGATACAATATATACCTATATTTTCAATGGTGTTAAAAATAATTATATTAGCGGTAACAGCATTATGGCTTACGCCTGTAATAGTGTTACAGTTGCAACGATGATTAATCAACCGAGGTAAGGTTTTCCCCAGCATAACCCTACATAGGAATATATACTTCTACCTTTCGATACACATGAATGACAGCAAAGCAAAATATGAACGAAATTAAACAATGAATATAAAAATATTTACATATTTATTTAGCGTAATTCAAGAATGGATTGTACATTTTTACCAGAGACTAAAATTAAAAAACACATATTTTATCTCTTCTAATTGTTGGTAGCTTTGAATTTACCTTACCATAGATTAAAAAGAAAATAGACCAAACCAGGACATTGGAAAAAACACATCAAAACAATTCATATCGTTAGTCCAAAAAGTTTGTATTATTGAGGATAAATAAAACAAAAAGCTCGTTTTTAATTCAGAGAAAAAAAGAAGAAAAACAAAGTATGTAATATCTGCAGTAACAAAATCATGAAATGTTAATCTTGTGCACTGTTCTACGATTTGAATTTTTATTTATGGCCTTTAGGAATCTAAGGTTCAGGCCATAGGGGAGGGGAAAAGGATGTGGGAAGATGTTGGCCAAGGACTACGTTGACTGGTATGACTGAGGGAAAACCCTGTAAAAATCACAGTCAGGACAGTTGGCTGCTGGAATTGAACCCACAACCTCCTGATTGCTAAGCTAACGCTCTACCACTGAACCACGGCCACTTAGTGAATGGTCTACAAATCTTTACATCAACAAATCCACTCCAGTTGTCAATAATGATATACATACGATTGTAAACATGACGAAATTAATTTGAATTTTAAGGCCATTTGGCATCTTTGATTCAGGCCTGGAGGATGATCGGGAACGTATCGTCCAGTGCCAGTGCATTCGAATAGTGAAACTGAAAGAAACACTGGAAAACCTCAGTCAGGATAGTCGACCATGGGGTTCTAACTCAAGTGCCTACCCATTGCAGATCATAAAATTAATTGGTCGGACAATAGCAGCACTATGGTTTAGGCCATTCCCGGTTTGTAAACACGATTTTAGATTAACTTGATTGTGTCGTAAATAAGCATAATGAGCAAAGAGACTGAAGCTAAGATTTATTTAAAAGGAACACTTGCCAGGTGACAGAACCCTATTTTGATGACAATTCGTATGTAGGTACAGTGCCTAGGTAAACCTTCACAGCCAAAATGATAGGTGATGTCATCAACAAATAATGACAAGGGGACCCGAGAAAGATAGAACGTAGAGAGCACGTAAATCGAATACAGAGTACGGAAAACGCCTTTTCTTTTAGAAACTGTTACATATACTGAAAGCAAATGCCTATTAATGGATACTGGACAGGAGGTGAAATTTACTTGGAGAATGTCACTTTCACCTAGCATTACGCCTTCTCGAAATTGGTACTTCATCTTCCGTTAGAGTATTTAAACCTTTATAGTGCACTTCATGTTTCGGCCATGAGGATCATATTTCCCAACATAACGGGGTCTCTTCTGTAGCCGTTTGGTTTTTGTTCCTTAAACAGTTTCAGCAAAAAATTGTTTTTCATCATTCGGCTGACACATTCTCCAGGTCAATTTCACGTGTCATTTTCTCGTACAGGATTAGAGTTCTGCAAAAACTAACTTCGTCATTGGGTTTCCTTGAACGTCCCAGCACACATTGTGTCATATGATCCACTTTCTAATTAAAAATTTTAAAGCATAGTCAAGATGGCCGCTTTCAAGATGGCGGTCATGTCGTCATATCTTCCAGCATGTATCACCTCCTGTTCAGTATCAATTAATAGGCATTTGCTTTCAATATATATAACAGTTTATAAAAGAAAAGACATTTTCCGTACCTTGTATTCGATTTACTTGCTCTCTACGTTCCATCTTTCTCGGGTCCCCTTGTCGTTATTTGACGGCAGCACCTAGAATTTTGGCTGTGAAGGTTTACCTAGAGACTGTACCTACATACGAACTTTCATCAAAATCGGGCTCTGTCACCTGGCGAGTGTTCCTTATTAGATGACTAAACCTTGGTGGTGTCAGTGCAGATTAACGTAACAATCGTAAAAATAATACTAACGTTTCGAACTTATTAACTCCTTTCTTAAAATGAAGAACGTAAAAACGAGAAAGGATAGCGAGGAACTATTTACAAACAACAAATTATGGTTCCTATGAGATCGATTTTTGAAAACAGGGATACCAGATACTACAGTTTACAAAGAATTTTGCCCTTTTAGTTAGATACTTTTGGTGTGGAAAAAATGTGAATTAGGTAATTTGTAGTAAAGAAATGCAATATAAAACAAGCGTTTTATTGTAATAAAAATATCCTGCAACTGATATGTATATTTGACGTTGTGCAATTGATCTAAGAATGTAAACCAGCTCTATTAAGATTACCTCTATCAGTGATAAGGATTTTTGGTTATGTAGCAAAACTCTTTGACCGCCTTGTTAATATGCCAATTCGACTGATAAATGATTGAAGATGATGTAATACTGTGCTTTGACTCATTTAAGTGACTATACAAACCTGACTGGATTGGACTATTACGCATCCCTGATGTATTCTTTAATCCTTGTTTCCAAGTTTCTTTTACCTATACTGACACCACGGGGGTTTAATCAATAAGATCTTTACGTTATGTCGTTACAAAGTATCTGGTTCACTAATATTCGCAGGAAAGTGCTGGTAGCCTGTTCTTTCTTTCTTGCCTATATGTGGTAGTTAAACTTATTGTCTTGAAACATCAAAACGCTCAGAGAGACAATGTTTTTTAGTCGCTTCATGGTGAATTTTGAATTTGAATTTAATGATTAAGTTCTTGAGTCAACTTTGGCTCAGGCCGGATGGATGTTGATGGAAGAATGGGTAAAATGAAGAAAGTAGGAGGAAACGAGAGAACACCGAGAAAACCCACGTACACGATGTTTGTCCACCACAAATCCCACATGGGACGAGCAGGATTAAACCGATGACCCCTAGCAAGTGAGCGCTCTACCACTGAGCCATCGCGGTGACTTCCCACCAAATCCGTTTCCTGCAAATTAAGCTGATCTAACAAAATGTACAACTGATGAATTTCAGGAACGTACAACAAAGTGGAGACAATTGTATCAGCATATATTAAGGTTACTGTAAAGCAACAATCTCTAACGTTAGATGACAGCACTGCCTTTATATGTCTGTAATATATTTTTATTGTTGTACGAAATTGCAATCCCTCCAAATTCAAGCCTAGAGAGTTCAAACCTTCAGAGAAAAAGCACATAACAATTTCAAGAGTTCAGTCCATACCGATATTTTCTTTTCTGTTTATTGTTGAAAGAACTTCATTGTTATAGATTTGAATATTCACAACAACAATCAAGCGATTTCAGAGATGAACAAAAAAATAAGAAGGTCGGCACGGACTGAACTCTTGAAACTGTTAACAACTATTTCCTTGGGAAGTTTGAATATCCAGGCTTGAATTTATAGAAGCACTACTGTATTTTCGTACAACAAAAAAATGACAGAGACATACCGAGGTAATGTTGCCATCTAACGTTAGAGATCGTTGATTTACACTAAGCTTAACGATTTAGGTATCGCATTACAATAGCAAAACCGAACTTAATCAATTTCTAACTAATTAAACATTAAATACGATTCATGAACTTCTATAACACGTAAAATTGTTGCTTCAGTTGACTCAACAAACTCTGCATTGTTCTAACACACAAGTTTAATCTATTGCACTCACCAGAATCTGGAAGAGAATTGAAGTCACCACACAACAATAGCTGAATACTGTTTGGTTCTGCTTTGTGACCCGGCCGAAAGCTAAGGCTGGCTTCTTCCAAGATCATTCGTAGTTCGTGGGACAACATCATTGTTTGGATCAACTTGACATCACAGAATTCTGGATCCCAGTGAATATGCGCTGTGCATACAAGAACAGGTTGGTGAATTTGACTTGGATCCGGTGGAAGTCCTGAAAGAAACAATAACTGGTTATTAGTGTTACTTTTCTATCTGATTTTACACTTTTATGAAAGAAATTTGCAACACAGAATATTCTGCAATATTACTACTATGCCACGTTCAAGAATGAATCGCAGCAACAATCATCCCCTAGATTTCTAATGATTTTTCGCGCCAACTTCGTCTAGTCACTTCTATTAAAACAAACAAATACAACTAAAAACCTCGACGACGATAACATTTAGTCCATTTCAATTAAAAGGAATTAAAAATCAAATCAGTACAAAAACTCCTTCAATGTAAAGGGAAGAGTGACGCGAGAATTCTACTCACAAAAGAAGTGATATTCACTTTGCGAGTGACTTTCTTTGTGTCACTATGGCGAAAGTGTTTTCTTTGTAATAAAATTAAGAGAATTAGTATCCTCCCTTCTGCCATAGTGACAAAGAAAGTCACTCGCAAAATGACTCTCTTGTATTGATATCACTCATCTTGTAAGGCTGACTAATAAAAAAGTGCTTCGTCTTCATATAAAAGATCGATTTGGGGCCATGATATCATGGCCGTATCTCGAAAACCGTAACTCCTATGAAAAAAGCATTTTTTTTACCCCAACTTGCTGGGCCAGCAATTGACCCCCAAACTGCCCAGGTAACAATCATTTGGGGCTAAATCAAAAAGACACACTTTTCGATCATTTGTAAAAATTCTGGGATTCGGATAAAAAAGTCATAACTTTTGAACCCCTTCACCGATTTCGACGTGTGATACACCGTTTGAAAGGTATTGAAGCGTAGATAACGATTCCGTAAGTTTCGGGCGTCCATGGTCTGGAGTCAGTGTTATAATGAGAAATGTGAAATTTTTATTTTCTCTCGAACCGCCCTAGGAAGTCCCAGGGACGTCCTTCCGACACCATATTTTTTCTGTATCTAAGTATGGCAAAGAGCTTTCAAATACAAGTTCAAGCATCAAAATCGGGTTTATAGTTCGCTAGATCTGAAATTAGTTGTATATACTGTATATGAGTGCCGCTAATAGACTGGTTTGTCAGCGCCACTCGAAGAACTGCTGTTCTTCATAACATTTACTACATGGTACAACTGCAACAATTTCCATAAAAGATTACATTTGACTAATTTAACGTTCCTACTCAGATTTAATACAGTATCCTGGAGTGTCGTGTTATGTTTATTTACGTAGTCCTTCCTCAAATTTGTCAAGAAAAGGATTGGATGAGAGGGAAAGATTTTGAAGTCATATTCTGCAACATACTGGAGGTAAATGCAGTCGAATTGGACGGACAAAATGTGTTCCGCACCCTACCATGGCCCACTCATCTCAGTTTTTAACTCAGCATATTCATTTTAGTCTACATATCTGCCAATAGCAGATTTCTGGATTTTTTAAGGGCCAATGTAGAATCTGGTAACACTCTTTTAACACATGGGTAATTCCCTGTGAAATCAACACACTTTTTAACAAAATTCTACCTTATAGTCTCGGATTTGTATGATTACGTTTATTGCTTGTACCCGTGGACTATATCAAACTTTATTATTATTTTCAGATTTTTTGACGCAGTGGTTATTGTTCTATTAGCGTTAAAAAAAAAAAGTAATAAAATTTTGCATGTTGTTAATTTACCAAATTTCTTATTACTCATCAATAATTAGTAGAGAGGGCTCATTTTAAAGCTCTTGCAATAAGCTTTCGTTTGATATGTCACTTAGTAATCGCACAGAATTTTGTTTCCCGAAAACTATCCCAAAATTTTCAAATTTTATTTTCTCAAAATTGGAAATTTCAAAAATTTTCATGAAGTTCTTGTGTTGGTCATATACTTCCTTACAGCTACCATGAAAATTATAGTTTGGGACGATAATGGAGTCACGAGATAAAAAACATTTTCGTCATAGGCCTGCGGAGGAAACATATGGTACATATTAAGAATTTGAATTCTATTTAAAGATTTTAGAGCTAGACATTTATGGGCCAGGCTAGTATGTACGAAGAAGTCGGCCAGAGCCTAAGTTCAGGGTACCATCCCGCTTTTTTCCTGGTGTGACTACGGAAAAGCCATTGTTTCACATTAAGAATATTTTATTACGAACTCTATATAATAGGGATTAGCAATGAATTTGTTTTTTAACAGCACTGGAACTGCGTAACCGAATATTGTAATTCGGACTCGGATTCGTATCTTGGAAATGTAAACTCAAAACCCGGATCTGATACTTCGAACAAAGAATCCAAATCGTACAAAATGGAATGTCCGGATATGAAACTTGGATCTGGTTCCAACATTTGGGTCTAGGTAACCAGTTCTAAGATTCCCATCCTGGCATCCGATTCGACGATCCGGATTCTGGGTTCCGGCAACCAGATCCGAGTCCTCAGCTTCAGTTTAGAAGATTCGAATCCAGATCCCGATTTCAAGATTCAGGCACCCGGTTCCATTGTTATCAGGAACCAAATTCGAATAGATCTGCCATGAACCAGAAATAAATAATAATAAAAAAAAACAACATATATTTATTCTTCTTGGCATATTTCTTTGCTTTGGGTATACTTTTTACACCTTGACATAAAAATAAGAAAAAAGTATAGACCATCGTGAATGCACAAATTCTTCGTTTTGGCCTGGGAAAATGAACTTTAGAGCTTGATATTTCCAAAGATTACCAAATTCAAATTTGTATAAACACTTTCTTTCTTTTTTCTTTTTTTGCCTCTCTCTCTCTCCTGCTCTGCTACCAAGCTATCCAAATCACCTCAGAATGCAAGTTTCATCCCAGACATGGACAATAAAAAATTCTTAACGGAAAGGAAAATGTAAGCATGGTATATACTGGGATAGCAATTTAAACTGCAGGTTCTGTGTCTAATGGATTTGTGTAGTATGTAAAAGAAAACTGGTATGAATGAGAACCGAATGCAACTGGGAAGATTTCCAGTCCCCTCCCTTACATCTATGAGTTGGGAAGCTTACAAAAGGCAAAGTTTAGGGGAAATGAAAGCAATAGAAGAAACAGGGAACCAACAAAGAGATGAAGAATTGTTGGAACCAGCTATGAAAGCCGGGATTGCCACACCCGAACTCAAAGATCATGAGTCTCCTGGGTTAACGGTACATTTATTGGCACAACCCACTGTAATATTAAAAATTCACAATTCTGCATGTAATTCAGATGTTCAAACCATTGCCTGTGATTGTTTACAGATTATCTATGGATAATCTAAAGATTACATAGCAATGTTGAAAAATGCCTAAAAAAAACTTCTAACAAGAAAAAATAACTAAAAGTGACTAATCAAATTTGTAAAATTCGGGAAACAAAATTCTTGTGCAATTCTATTCTACCAAGTGACATATCAAACGAAAGCTTCTCACAAGAGCTTTAAAATGAGCCTTCTCTGAACTCTTTAGCACTCACTAACCATTAACGAGAAATAAGGAATTTGGTATAAATTAATAACATGTAAAATATGACTGCTTTTGTGGTAAATGAACGCTAATAGCATTTACCACTAGGTCAAAAAAACAAAACAAAAAACTTGAAATAATAATAATTATTATTTTTTATATACTCCACGGGTACAAATAATAAAGAACAACCATAAAAATATGAGATGGTGAGGCAGAGAAGGTGCTGAGTTGACGTGGAATGACCCATATGAGACTTCGAATCTGAAATACTAGCTTATTTCGAAAGACGTCTCTTTAAACGATCATTACACATATTTTTTTTAGAATCAACACACATCCTATACGATCTCATATATAACTGAAACTATACCAACTTAATAATTAAATATTTAACTACGCCAAATAATAAGAAACAGAAATAATTAACACTAATATTCTTGCTTGAACCTGACATCAAATTATTCTTTGAGGAGTTTGACATGTTAAACGTTTCGTTCTAAATTTTTTTCTTTCAATTCTACTATTCAGGGAATATAACTATTCTCTCTCAATTCAAATGTTCTCCTACTTCCTAATGCTAAATAGCTACTCCCTCTTCCGACATGTAAATATTTTCATCCGAATACTTTGAACAATGCACTTACTTTCCTTACTGTATGATTACAGCGTTAATAAAGAAATGTTCTCCAAGTGTCAGGAGGAACTTTAGGTATAGTTTTTCACCAAAAGAAACAGAAATAGTGCAGTATAATATAATATCATGTGACTCACCATTGTCCCACGCAGCCTCCTTCGTTTTGAGCAAAGCAGCAAGACCTATGTTGTCCTTAGGCATAACACGATTTAACATGTCATCTGAACCTTCAGCATTTGCCATTGCAAGCTGGTTGAACTCCACTAGATGTTCTTTAACCATTACGAACCTGCATACGTAGACAGAAGAAAAATAAATATAGGATTTTAAAATATATATAATAGGACCCTACTAAACTAAAAGCAAAGGAAACAAAAAGCAACGAAAGTCCTGTCTGAATTTTAATATTTAATTTTGTGTGCCGAATGTTCGTTAACACATTAATCATCTGGACGATACGATGAGAATTACATATTAAATATAATGTTACACACTTAAGCATAGTCTTGATTGTTGGACATACACAGATACAAGATGTCCAAGAACTTCCCCAATTGCCAGATACTTTGCATCAGTGCACGTTATTACTATTAGTTGTAATTATTCATAGCATCGTTTACAATGCACATTTGAATGCAATAACACTGGTCTGCATGAAAATCGGCCCTGACACCATTCCTGCTGATTCTTATGTAAAATGACCTCCTGAATCCGAATATAACATCCGTTTTCGCCCATCACCCACCGTTTTCGGGGGAGCCCCCCACCTATTTTTATCACTTTTCGATCATTTGGAGGGATTAAAAGGATTATTTTAGTGTTGTACATTTCTTCTGAGGGACTAGAGAGGTGGAATGTTCTAACATATGAATAGTTGTAACAAGGAGCTAGTTCTGGGGGGAGGGAGTGGTGGTTTGCCCCCTTACATTGTAAACAAAATCATTAAAAATGATCGATTTTCCGATTTTTTTCCCGCATTTTTTCACTTATTTTCGACATATTCCAGCTTCCAGCCCCCTTCATCATCATCCCCCAAATAATAAAAATATATAACCCCTATTTAGTGATGAAAAGGATTATTTTAGCTGTGAAGAATAATACATAAAAATTTAAATAGTAAAAAGCAAAATAATAAATAAATACGTACGTTCATTTGGTGCTTGCTTTCCTTTTCTACCCTGATGTAGAAGTTTCTCGTACCAAAAACCAACAGTACTCTGCCAATATGCTCGCATTCCACTTCCCTGAAAATCTCTTCTCGAACTTACTGACGTCTTGGTGGAACCGTTCCCCGTGTTCATCCGAAACTGCTCCTAAATTTTCAAGGAAGAAGTCCAGGTGTGATTGAAGGAAATGCACTTTTAGAGACATGTTACACCCTATGGCTTTGTACGCTGACAGCAATCCTCGACATGAGCGACATAATCATCACTTTCGTTGTTACCCAAAAAAGTTCTCACACACGTTTTTGAATGCAAGCAAAGCTCGTTTTTCTTTTCGATTCAGGTGTTCAATAAACGTCGAATTTTGGAAAAGTTGTCTAATCTGGGAGCCCACGAAAACTCCTTCCTTGATTTTTGCCTCACTAAGACCAAGAAATTTAGTCAAAAATTGAAATCCGTCACCTGTTTTGTCCATTGATTTCACAAACTGTTTCACGAATCCCAGTTTGATGTGCAAAGGCGGAAAGTACATATTTTCCTTCCGGACCAGAGGATCGTGAACGACATTTTTCTGACCGGGAGTTAAACTTTCTCGCAAAGGCCAGTTCCGTAAGATGTAGTGTTTGTCTCGGGCTCGGCTATCCCATTCACAGAGAAAGCAGCAATATTTTATGAAGCCTGATTGCAGGCCCGTGAGTAGAGCAACAACTTTTAAGTTATAATCATGATAACTGATTTTATCAAGGATTAGGCTGATGTTTTCGTATGTCTCCTTCGTACAAGTAGTGTAGTAAACTTTTGGAGCCCAATCCTTGTCCTGATCGCCAACTTGGCAATCAAAGTACAATTTATAAGCAGTTTTAAGAAGCGGAGAAAGTGGTTTTCGTTGCGGTTTTATAGTCAATTCCCCGCAAACATAGCAGAAGCTATCTGGATGATTTTTACACTCGCGTGGCATAATAGAATAGTAAATCAATGGTCGAAATTAATCACAACTAACACTCACGTACTCTAATTCACTTAGAAAAAGCCGGAGTTAAAAAGAAAAAAAAAAATCTACCGTTTTCCACAATTTAAACAACTTGCAAACTCAGAATCCCCGCCTAGAAGTTCACTCTCGCTAGACATGTACTGCGAGATCAAGATTACAGTGCAGGACTAATGCAAACTGAAACTTGTCGAAGCATGAAATTTCCTGCGCAATTTACTACCATTTTCATGTATTATTCTTCACAGCTAATCCTTTTCATCCCTAAATAGGTGCTATATATTTTTGTTATTGTTGCTATATATTTTTATAATTTGTGGGTGTTTTGGGGATGATAAGAGGGGGCTGGAAGCTAGAATATGTCGAAAATAAGTGACAAAAATGCGAAAAAACAGGGAAAATTGATCATTTTTAATGATTTTGTTTACAATGTAAGGGGGCAAATCCCCCCTCCCCCCCCTCCAAGAACTACCTCCTTGCTACAACTATTCATATTTTAGAAATTTCCACCTCTCTGGTTCCTCAGAAGAAATGTAAAACACTAAAATAATCCTTTTAATCCCTCCAAATGATCGAAAAGTTATAAAAATTGGTGGGGGGCGCTCCCCCGAAAACGGTGGGTGATGGGGGGAAACGGATGTCATATTCGGATTCAGGAGGTCATTTTACATAAGAATCAGCAGGAATGGTGTCAAGGTTCGATTTTTTTTTTTCAGACCAGTGTAATGAAATAAAACATATGGCACATACTACTTGCAAGAGACTAGAAAATCATAGGATCTTTTGATTAGAAAGTATCTTTAATTATTTGTTCTCAGCTTTTATTTAGTGTAACTGTACTTCATAATTTAAAAAAAAAAAAAAATCGAATTCTATTTTTCAATATGGATTTTCTACGAATTACAGATTTAGTACCAGGAATTAATTTATTTAGTGATCTTTCAGATCAAGTGACTACTAGCAGTTTAATACCGAATTCTCCCTTCTTCCCTATCTAGGATTTCGTGCGCGAAGATTCACGTAAGAGAATGTAATTTCGGCGCTATCTAAAGCTTCTAGACCCCAAGATGACCCAGGGGTTAGCGAACTCGCTTTCTGTGAGCCTGGTCACGGGTTTAAATCTCGCCGGGGTCCATTGAACGGAGTGATTCGGAGCCCAATTAATAAAAAAAAAACTGTAGGTCCGTCTACAGAAGCTCTCAAACTCTTTTGAGACGTTAACATTATATCAAGCAAAATCTAAAGCTTCTAACACTAAAATACGTTGGAAAATCGACATTTTCATTTTTCAGAACAAAAATAGTTATTCCTCCACTTCAGTAGCTAATTTTTACATATGTTCTTTATTGTTAATGTTCTCCTTCGGTGCGCACACCGCGAGTCTACATTGTCAGTAGCCAGGCGGCAACTTATTTTGAGAGAGGAGGGGTCTAACAACTGGTGCTCCATTAAGACTAGTGCGTGAATGTGGATCAAACCTCGTGGAAAACAAGGTGAACTTTTGCATATATTAACCGTTTTGTGTCATTCTTGTTTTCATGTAATTCATATTTCCTCTTTAAACTCATCAACTAACTCCCCAGTGCTACTTTTGAAAGGTGTAAGATTCAGGAAGAAATTTAAGAAAGTACATTTTAGTTCTCAATTTGCTGAAGTTTTCACTTATTAGAGCAAGATCATCCTCCTTTTCCTTTCGCGTAACATTTGTTGACAGAAGATTTCAACATTCACCGGAAGAAAAAACGGAACACACAGCAACAGGTATCACGTGGTCTTGGACAGTATGCTTTCGTTCACCAGTCACTCAGTCGGAACATTTAAGACCCATCAACTAGGTATGATTATTTGCGTTCGACTTGCACCAAGAATAAAGATATATTACTAAAAAGGTATATTACTTAGCTCGGACACTCAAAATGCATTTTTCATTCCCCACTTATTTTAATCAAAACAATTAATTAATGTACTTAATATTAGTATCATACTACAAAAATAATTATTGAATAAAACAACGATATATTGCTCTGAACATGACGTTTAATGTTTAAAACTACAGAGTGGCCACGATATAAGAGGCAAATCTTTGACACGTTAAAAAAATGCTGAAAATAAGGAGCTGAGAACAACTATTGTGTTTTACACATTCATGAAGCTTTTGTTTATTCTATGCATGTTGATATGAGAAGATGTCCTCCACTGGCGGCGCTGCTGTACCGTGGTAGAAAAAATAGCGGAAACAAGATTGGCTTGGGAAAACGAGTCAGTATTTTCGCTTACATTCAGTGACAAAGAATGCTTTCGATGTCAAATATCTTCAATGTACGGCTCCAGGACCGAAAGTACAAACAACCTATCATATAAACAAGTGTTCAATACAACAAAGTGTTCGCGATCCTAAGAAGCAAAGTCGCCCAAAAAGGACGCAAAAAACATAATAAAATGCTAGGGATTTCCTGTCACAAATCAGTCACAACGTCGGATATCTGCCAAGCTGTGTATCAAGCGATTCAGACCGAAAATAATCCATTTGCCTGTCAACTCCATTATGTTGTATGAGTTCGTAAATGGCTGGATTAGTGGTTTCCTAGTATGTGAATTGGACCTTCGGGACTAAACTGAATGGCTAATATGCGCCCCAGACCTTATGCCAGATGACTTTTTCCTCTTGGGACATCTAAAAAATGAAATGTACAAACATTCCATTCGAAACACGACCCGTTCTTCGCGGAGTTATTCTTGAGAAGTTCAATTCAATCCCGGTAGTGTTCAGCAGAAAGGTCGCTTTTCTAAGGACAATTTTGGTTCCGTTAATTTTTCTACCACGTTACGGCAACGCCGCCAGTGGACAACTCCTGAAATCAATACACACAAGCTCCATGAATGTGCAAAACGCAGTTAAGTTATTCTTAACTCCTCCTTTTCGACATTTTTAGACTTGTCAAACATTTGCCCCTTATATCGTGACCACTCTGTACAATTAACCTAAACGTGTTTTTCAAGAATTTACGAAGCTAAACTGGTCCTCCTATCCATATAATATACCCACAGTCACTAACTCACTGACTGATCAAAATTCCCAGGCCAAACTACTGGAGCTAGAAACACCAAATTTTGTATGTAGGTGTAGGACCATGAGTAGGTAAAGGAAAATACCCGACATTTTGAAAAAAGTCACTATCTTGGATCCAAAATTGCCGCCAAACCCATTGTCGTATAGAATGCTAAGTCTAAACGGCTGGGGTTACAGAAATGAAATTTGGTATATAGGTACAATATCACTAATAGGTTACAAAAATATTACCAAATGTCTCCAAACTGCCATCTTGAATCCAAAATGGCGGATCTAAAAAATCCATTTTCCACACCGTTTCAGCTAGAGATACGAAATTTGGTATGAAGGTACATCATCACTGGTAGTTTAGAAAAATATTACAAAATGTTTAAAAAGTCGCCATCTTGGATTCAAAATGTCCGCCAAACATATTGTTGTATAGAATACACAGCCTAAACTGCTGGGGCTACTGAAACGAAATTTGGTAGGAAGATACATTATCAATAGTAGATTAAGAAAATAATACATCATGTATCCAAAGACGCCATCTTGGATGCAAAATGGCGGACATAAAAATCCATTTTCCACACCGTTTCAGCTAGATACGAAATTTGGCATTATGACGAGTAGTTGAGGAAAATATTACAACATTTTGGAGAAGTCGTCATCTTGGATTCAAAATGGCCGACCCAAAATCCATTTTCCACACCGTGTGAGCTAGACAAATGAAATTGTACATGAAGGTGTACCATCACAAGTAGATCACAATATAAGAAAGCATTCAAAAATCGTCAACTTGGATCCAAAATGGCCGCCCAAAAACCCAATTTCCAAACCATTGAAGTTAGAGAAACGAAATTTTGTACGAAGGTGTATGACCTAGAGAACGTTACAATAAATGGGGCAAACCTCCCCTTTCGGGGGCTGGGGCGCAGCGCCCCCAGCGAAGCAAAGAGAGAGTATATAATAAAATTGAAAGTGAAAAAAGTTCGTCATTAACAGACGCAGAAATCAGGGAATCAATTTTATTAATTTTTGGTATGAAGGCACTCCTTGGTCATCTCACGGTTTTAGTGATATCAATTTGATGATACAGTTAGCAGGGGTACAGATAATGCATCATCAAAGACCAGTCTATCCATTACTTACAACAATGAAATTAATAAATTTTAGGGACTTTAATTTAAAACAACAATGAAATAAATAAATAGTTTAAATGTTTTTTTTTATTATTCAAATGCTGATAGTTGCAACCAGAAATAATATAATTACTGGGATTTGAAGAAACTGAAAAACGTAAGATATGGGTAACTATTACTATTAATAATAATAATAGTAGTAGTAGCAGCAGCAGCAATAGCAGTTATTGTTATTTTTGTTGTTGTATTAGCAGTAGTAGTACAGCAATTGTTGCTCTATTAGTAACAGCAGTACTTGTTATTGAAGTAGTATTAGCAGTAGAAGTAATACAACAATTAGTGTTGACAACACATTTTATTCACTCCGTACCAATAGGCGGGCAAATTAGCTAGTCATTTCCATTTCCAATTATAATTATTAGTGATATGAGGACTATGTAGCCATCAAGTGACGAAGTGCTCTTTCGACCAGCAGTTTAGTATATCTGTACGATAAGGGTTCCACAAAAAATCATTGTTGACTATTTCCCTTTATAACGGTAGAGATTTCTTCATTATTCGAGCAAAATTGATTCGAAGACCAATGTTGTCTTAACGACTTTTATATATCTGATGCAGAAAATGAAAAGGGACCAATTGTCGGAAAACAACATTTTACAGCAGAACCGAAAAATAAGATCGTTATTTTTTGCGTTTTATGTTATGTTTTTTTAATAAAGAACATTAAAAAGAAATTTTAAGTAGAGTTTTCATTTCTTAAATATGAAGGATTTATAAATAGGATGCAGTTTTGTGTTTAGCAAAGTTTAATCTCGTGGTTTCTTTTTTTTCTCAAAACTCCTCTTTTTCCGTAAATTACAATCAAATTTGCATAACTCAGTAAAATTGTAAGATATTTTTTTATAATTTTGGCGGCAAATTGTTTGGAATTATATTGGCAATACAAAACAGTTAATAACTCGATTTTGACAAATTCCGACAAATGGTCCCTTTTCATTATCCGCATCACATATTAGGTTACAGGATAAATGTAATGGTATGTGATCTCTAGTCATTTAATTAAGTTTTGTAGAGGAAAGCTTTTCCTTTCTCCTTTTCTGGATAATGGTAGCTGGGAGATGTAATCGTCGACGACAGGTATACTCTTGTCTACCTCGTACATTGTCAGAGAAACCTACTTGAACTATGCAATCTATTTATTTATTTATTTATTTATTATTAGGTTTCAGATACAGCTTGAGTTGCCATTTTACACAGAAACAAAATAACAATGCAAAAAACTAGATAACTTCACTACAAAATAAATAACTTCACTACAAACTAATCTGTATTGTTTCTACATTGTCCTGACAACGTCTGCAATTTTTTCCGTTGTTTTCTAACTTGGATTTTTCTGGAAGGTGCGGAGAAACTTGGAAAATACAGCCAACTTCACCCGGAACATTTACTGAATTCTCATTCAGTTATCGATCAGCTCGAGAAAGCAGACCTCACATTTTTATCACAACGTACACCGAAACTATAACGAATCCTAAATAAAAAAATACGAACATTTTGGCAAAGATTAATAGAGAGAGAGAGACAGTGAGAGAAGACTGGTGACAAAGAATAGTAGCTAATACACCCACATGGCAAGCATATCAAGGATCATGGAATTTCAAACGAACTGTCACACGAGCGACATATTAACGATGTTCACAGGACGAGCAAATCAAGAAAAAAACTCGAACCAGAAAACTAGCTCAAAGAAAAAAAAGCTACAAGGGTAACAGGGAGATATTCCTCATATACACATTGAATAAACCAGATACCTAACCACTCCAGAAAGAAACTAAATACACGAGGAAAGTGGAAAGTAAACAGGACTGTTATCGAAAATATAGCAGAAACACAGAGAACCCAAGTAAAATCAAAACAGAAGTCACAGAGAAAAGTAACTCTCACAAATACAGAGGCAGAAAAAAAGTTTTAAACTTGTGATTAATAAACTAGAGAACAAGGAAAGGCAGTTAAAAAAAAATAAAAAAACAAAAACAACGGAATAACCTTCACTGTCCACGAATAGTCTGACAAGTGAATGAAAAGTAATAATAGTCATCAAGTTATGAAAAGAGATTCTAGATAAACAGAAACGAGATAAAACGCATCTTTAAACAACAGAAACTGATTTTCTAATGAGCAAAAGAAATGGATGAGAAACAAAGAATAGAAGACATTCTTGAAAAAAAAAAAAAAAAAAAGGTTTAAAGCCACTGCGGTTAACTCAAACCCCCACAAATGTGAATTGAAGACCCGGGCTCCAGATCTCTCTACTCATTTCTATCGGATAGAGGGGTGGAATAGATTATCCTACGTCCTTTAATGATGTTTCTAAAATACAAAATTGAAATAAAGATGTATGGTAAACAAATATTTTTAGGGCCTATACAACTCTCGTATATTTTATATCCCCATAAGTAAAACAGATTTTAGCACTGAAAACTTACGTTTCAGGCAAGGATAAAAAGGAGGCATTCCTGAGCTCTAGCTTATTACTTGTTATTTTTGCCTAATCAATGTGTGTTATAACACCACAAAGAAAAGTAACAAACAGCGAATGTGAATTAACCTTGCTCTGGGGTGAGGTAAGAAACAATAATATACCTTGATCAGAAAACTCAATGAACTCATTATACTTAGGACACATATGTCATGCCTACACGTGTATGTGCGTAGTTAAAGTTATGTCTTTATATGAGATAGGTAAAGGTCATATTGTTCTTTCTGAAGATGTATTGAAATTTCCATGAGCTACTGCACACTTTTTGTTCCGTGATTGAAATCATCTTCCACTTCAATACATACACACGGAAATAAATATAGCCCTGTGGAGTATTATAGTGACCAGCTTACGGTTCCACATTAGAGTGGAGTAATACAGAACTTACGCACGTGTAGGTGCAATAATCTGTGAACACACACAATGTTTACTAAGGTTTTTAAAAATTGAACACTGGCCTCCACTTAAAAATGAACTAAACCTTGTAGTCAAAATCATACAAATTTTTAGATTACTCGGTTTTCAGTAATCTCTTATTTCTCGTTAATTACACGAAAATGAATGTTGGCGTAATAATATCCCGTTGCCACACTTGAAGTGTGATGGTCCCCATACAATTTCTGCTACTTATACAAACGCTGACTCCCCATGACAACTGACTAAGCTATTACGTAACGTAAAAACATTTACAACGAATGGCATCAAATCACATTCATAATACAAGGGGGGAGCAAAAAGTAATGCCTCCCTTATTATATATTTTTTCTATTACAGCTACTGACTTATCTATGCATGATATGATAGACATAACCGTACTCTACTAATGTACGGGTTTTTGTTCAGATTGAGTAATTAAAACCATGGATCTGAAGTTAAAAGAAAGAGTAGTTATCGAATTTTTGGTGAAAAAAGTTTGTTCACCTAAGGAAATCCATAATCGCTTGAAAAATATTTATGGGGATGCGGTGATGGACACTAGCAATGTGCGGCATTGGGTGAAGAAGTTTAGCAACGGAGAAACAGAAATCGCAGATAAACCAAGAAGCGGCCGGCCAACAACATCGATCGCAGATGCAAATCGAGAACGTGCTGAGGAACTGATTCGAGGAGACAGGCGCATTACAGTTGAGAGTGTTGCTGAGGCATTGAGCATCTCGTAAACACACTTAGGAGACTTAAAGAAGCAATACGAAAGAAGAGACCACTGAAAGACATTCATTCCGTCAAGCTCCATCACGATAATGCACGCCCACACACGTCATTTTTCACAAATCAGGCGATTGCGAAAATGGGGTGGTCAGTTGTGCTTCACCGACCCTACAACCCTGATTTGGCCCCTTCTGACTTTTATCTGTTTGGCCCTTTAAACGAACACCTACGTGGTTGCCGATTCAATGATTTGGATGACGTTAACAGCTGTCAAATCATGGGTCAAAAACCAACCTCCTGAATTTTTCCAAAATGGTTTTGACGCCTGGGTTCAAAGGCGGCGTACATGTGTTCAAATTCATGCAGACTATATTAAAGGATAGGCTTCTGTAGAGGACAGTTGACGCTATGATCTGCAATAGCTTTTCTTGTTCTATGTTCATTAATACATTTTTTGTGACACAGGAGGCATTACTTTTTGATACCCCCTCGTACGAACTGTCCCCTTCCGTTAAAGAATCAGATATGAGAAATTTTGCAATAAAAAAGCCTTGCACAACAAAATATCTATTACGCAGTATACTCCGAAAGATACTCACTTTAGAATTTGGCAACCGCGTTACGTTCAAAATTATGGCGGCTTCGCAAATAAGTTTAGTGTCTTCTTATATCTTTCTCTTCATTTTTTTATTTCCCAGTTGTTCTCAAGTCTTTCTTAGTTTATAGGTGTTTGTCTGCCTCAATAAAGCAGTAAAATAAGCTGCGAAAAGCGTTGATAATGCATCATAATTAATTTTAAAAAGTGAGATATCAGAAAAGGAGACTTCAGCCAACAAGACATGTAACGTGCAGTTCCTTTAGAAGTACTTCCCACCCAGTCGTACGCAAAAATGTCCATATTAATTTAAAATATTTCAAATTAAATTCAAACTAAGATTTGAAGAGGTTTCATCCGATTGCCCCATGAAGCTTACAGGAAAGAAAAAAATCCAAATATATTCTGAAAGCACTTATAAGGGACACTACTGAGAAATACATGCTGAAAGCACAGTCTTAGGCCCATTCGGAAGAGAACATATCTATCGTACGCAAATATTAACTGCAGAATTGGAAGAATAACTGAGAAAAAAAGTTATGCCTGCGCCGATAAGTTCGTTATTGAAAATTTTCAGTTTTTCTGAAAAATTATTTTATTTTATAGGCATTTCTAATGCAATTTACTGTTACAAACTTTAGATAGCGCCAACAGAGTATTCCGATTGATGGCGATTCATGGACTAAATCTCAGATTAGAAGAGAATCGATGAACACGTGACAAAGGCCAATACGATCCACTCAATATTGCCGATATCACATAGAAGTTATTTTTGGAATGTTTCAATAACACCGGTAAGAATCGGAAATAATTTGTAACTCAAGATAATCAAGATGGTGACATTCAGTTTAATGTCAAATGCTCACCTCTCCTGCCATCTGTGGGATTTTATCCACGCAAATTCTGCTAAATGAATATGATTTTGGTGCTATATAAAATTTCAGAAACATAGATGCCTAAAAGACTTATATAAATTCAATTCTAAGATAGAATAGAATAAAGTTAGATAAGAAGTATCTACATCTATGTACCCGGCATATTTGCAGTGTGACGTCATAAAATTGACCTTAGTTTTTATGGAAGATGACGAGAGGAAGCCCTGTTGTTCGGATGACTGCCTAATTTTTACGTGTGGGGCATGCAGTTTATTAAATCTTGAGAAAAAGATCAACTTATAAAGAAAACATAGTAGAGAAATTTTACCTTTTAGTATAGAAAACATACAAATTATGCACCAATACGTATAATCCCGTCCTGGTTTTTCAACATAACTAACCAATCCTCCGTAGCTACTTACGCTTTTTGGACTTTTTAACTTTTTTCCAATAGGTAATGAACTGCATGAACCAAACATGAAAAGTACACAGCCATTCTGCGTAAAACCTAAAGCCAGTCTAATGAAATTTTTGACGTTGCACTGCAGGCATGCCTAATAAATAATAGAGGAACTTATTTCGATTTCTTATTTAAGCTTCATTCTATCCTATCTTAAATATTCCTTACGTAAATATTACATTCGTTTCACGTGATGAAGCCTCGAGTCAGAGCAGGAACGCTGTTCATGTGAGAACATTCTACAGACAAGAAGCTGACCCACATGTAAGTCACAGTTTGAAATTAACTCGTCAAATTTGTTAACTTTCAACTAAATTGTGAAGATGATATTTCTGTGTACTTACTTGGCTGTCCTATAAAAGATAGCACACCCATCAACATACTTCCTCTCGCTTTCATTCATTGTTTTCGCTCGTGATTTTGGAGAGAATATGCCTTCATAGCCGTCTCTTTCCAGCTCGGGAAGAAAAAAATTGTAGAACTGATCTGTCTCCACTTCCTGCAAGAGAAAAAAAAAAACAATATTACTATCATTATAACTAAAACGTAGGTCAAACTTTCGGAGGTGGTTACTCATAATAATAAAAATCGAAAAACACGCTGTTTTGGAGTTATATACAAGACATCGTCAAAAAATGGCTTAATATCTTGACAAATTACACCCCATGACATGTCTCGGTTAAGCATGACACAACTGAAACTGTACCCAGGGATTGTATTTGAGCCAAGTGTAAGTTTTATGATTGAGGGAGTGCAATCTACTGGGATTCCCCTATTAAAACTTAATACTGATAGAATTGAGGTTATGCACTAGAAATCCCTCTTAAGCTATATTATCATAAAATTTGCTCAAATATATACCTTGAGAACAATTTTCATTATGATTTCCTAAGCAGACACAGCTTAAGTCAATATCTGTTCTCACATTTGGGCATTTCCAACCCCGAAACCACGCATTTTATGATTTTCTTTCAAATAAACTTTCTTCTTGTTCTGTGTGAGTAATCTCTCCCCAAAGTTTGGTCTATCTTTTATTATATATGAATCATTCCTAACCTTTGTAAGACAAACTGCAAAAAAAATTCTGAATATATATATATATATATATATATATATATATATATATATATAATACACAGCCATATTCAATCCACTAGTGGATGAGGCCTCTCCCGGAGGGAGGAGGTGGTCTACTGCTCCCACGCTGACCAGACGTGTTGGGAGAGGAGAGCCGAAGCCCTCAACTGTGATCGCTACCTCTTTATTCAGGTAGCTCCCCAATTGGCCTCACGACGCTGGGTGGACGCCGCACAGGAAACACCATCTGGAGTGCTGAAACGGTCACCCATCCAAACACTGACCAGACCCAGAGCTGCTTGACTTCGGTGATCTTACGGGAACCGGTAGACCAGCTCGGCTAGGGCGTTGCCCATATATATATATATATATATATATATATATAATATCTTTACCACGGAAAGTAATATTTATTTCGTCGATATTGTATACATAGTGAATGTGCGTTTCAGTAAAGTTTTGTTTATTCCTCGACTTTGAGGATTCCTATTCCAAGGACCCTGTGAACCCAATCTGAATCACGATATGAAATATTGTTCAAGTTACCAAAAATACTACTTTCAAGCGACAACTATAAAACAGTGTGACCACGAAGTAATAGGTCAACAAACATTATATCAAAACAAAGAACGTTATTTAAATTTTGCATTTACACCGATTAAAAATAATCTCCCTCCAACTCTACACAACGTTTACATCTGTCGTATAAGTGGTGTTCAAAGACACGGTGGAATCCTGAACACCCCTTCAGTCTCTCGGTCACAGCACGTTAGGTGTCCTCAATGTTGTTGCATCGCTCCCCATTTAACACACACTTCATTTCTGGGAAAAGAAAAAAAGTCTTCTGCGGGAACCAAATCTGGCGAGTAGGGCGGATGTTTGAGCGCACTGTCATGCAACAGTAGTCAAATGTTCATGCGAATCAGTTCATATTTCCTGACACGTCACATTATTCCCAAGTGGTATTAGCTGTTCATCGTGGTGCCATTAGGGGAAAAAATCACGGTCGATTACTCCACAAGTATCGAAAAAACTATCAACAGTGTTTTGTCGCATGCTTTTGAAACCTGAGTTTCTTCTGCCGGAGAATATGCCATGCTCTGGAGTTTTGTCTCCGGGTCGAACTGCAAACATCAACTTTAATCCCCAGAAACAATTGATCGCAACAACGTACGATCTTGATCAAGCTCCTGGGTGAAATTTCACCGAGCAGCTCGGTACCCTCTTCGCTCCTGTGATCAAGGAAAATAAAAAGCATAAATTTGGAACAAAGCACATGTATTTCTGTGGCAGTTTTTCCTAATTTATGGAAGAATTTTGTCACATCCTTTAGTTCCACAACCCTACTTTCGACTCCCTCTACTCACAACTTCCTCCTTCCTTCAATGGCTGCCAATCGCAAGCTGCTGCGTCACCCTTCTCGAAAGTGACTGGTGTCCCGCAAAAAGAACAACAACTTTCATTACTTAAAGGTTACACTGTATGGCGGCCTTAAAAGTAACCCGACGTAAGTGCCCAGTTTTCCTTTTTAATCAAGTTCCAGTCACGTTTCTAACACTGATGCGGGGGATTCGCTGCTGTAAAACTTTTATCTATATACTTGCGGCGCATAGGGCCATAGTGCTGAGCAATTATACTGCTTTCAAGACCTACAGACAGACATTCGAGATAAAACTAAGCAACAGATTCTGCGCCTTGGAAGAGTTAGAGGATGAAGACATCAACAGCAGAAATAAAATACTGACTGACATAACAAGAGAAACAGTCAAGGAAATAGAAGCCATAAAAAAAAAATCTCGGAAAAAACTAATTTCTTGATGAAGAAAAGAAGGGGATGAAAGAAGAGGAAAATTACATAAAGATGATTGAGTACACAGCACTAAATAAAATCGTAAGAAAGAAAATAAGAGGTGATGTACGAAGGTACAACGAAAATCTTATTAGAAATACAACCAAGGAAAATAAGAGCCTAAGAAAACCAAACAGCAACTCTTGATAGGAAAAAAGCAAATAATTGCAGTTAAGAGACCAGATGGAACCGTAACACGAAATAAGGAGGAAATTATAAAAATATTTGAAAATTTCTACAGAGAATTGTACTAGTCCGAAGAAGAGCTAGAAAATGAAGCAGGAGAAAATGATGTAGATGTCCCAGACCTAATGAAAGAAAAAGTGGATAAAGTACTTAGACAGATGAACAACGGAATATCGCCAGGAGAAGATGGACTCACAGCAGAGATGTTTAAATGGGGAGGTGAAAAGATGAAAGAGGAACTTGCTAAATTATTCTCGATGTGCCTGAGGAAGAGGGAAATACCGTTAAGTTGGAATAATGCTGTTATAATGTTGATGTACAAGAAAGGGGACAAAGAACGCGTCGAATGCTACAGAGCAATTAGTTTACTGTCAGTTCTATACAAAATGTTCACCGAAGTTATTTTGAATCGCATTGAACGAGACTTAGATTTTAACCAGAGAAGAGAACAAGCCGGATTTCGTCGTGGATTTAGCACAATGGACCACATACAAACATTGAATGAAGTTATGGAAAGGACTAATGAACATGAATTTCCACTATGTTTGGGATTCATAAATTTTGAAAAAGCTTTCGATTCGGTCTCCTTGTCAGCAGTACTTAAATCACTTGAACATCAAGGCATCGAAAGTGCATACATCAAGTTACTGCGAAACATTTACTCGACTGCCACTTCTGTCATTAGGCTGCATCAAGACAGTGAAAAATTTAAAGTTGGAAAAGGGGTAAGGCAAGGAGATTCAATTTCTCCAAAACTGTTTTGTGCGGTCCTGGAGAGTGTGTTCCAGAATTTAAACTGGGATGAAGTTGGAATTAAAATTAATGGCGAATATCTTCATCATCTATGGTTCGCTGATGATATAGTCCTGTTTGCTTCAAGTGCAGAAGAACTACAAACCAGAATGGAAGAACTGAGTAATGAGAGTTCGAAAATAGGCCTTAAAATGAATTTAAGTAAAACAAAAGTAATGTACAATCAAAATGCTGCAAAGAAGGAAATAATGATTAACGGAGAGACAGTAGGCATAGTTGATGAGTAGGTTTACCTAGGCTAGCTCAAAACATCGCATGCAAAGTTTACTGATGAAATAAATAGAAAATGTAAAATGGCGTGGAGTTCGTTTGGAAGACTGTACTTTATTTTCAAAAGCAAACTACCAATGTCTCTGAAGCGTTAAGTTTATAATCAATATGTCTTACCTTTAATGATGTACGGCGCAAACGACTTAAAGATTAAAAGTCACACAAAGAGCAAGGGAGAGATGCATACTAGGAATAACTAGGAGACCGGAAGACAAATGAATGGATTCGCGCACAAAGGTAGAGGATGAAATCAAACTGCGAAGATGATGAAGTTGAGATGGGCCGGTCACATAGCTAGACGAACGGATGGAAGATGGACGACAAATGTATTACATTGGATTCATAAAGAAAAGAAACGACCGAGACGACGTCCAAATGCAAGATGGGTAGATGAAATCAAGCGTCTTTCAGGAGCTATATGGATGCTACATAGCAGCACACCGAGATACGTGGAAAGAAAAGGGAGAGAAAACGGTTGAATATGATGACTAATAATACTTATTGCTACTCACAGTTCGTTGATAAAATCATACATTCACAGTTTACGATAAACTTATTCTTGAAGACTGCAAAAATCAACTTGGAAAAAGGTCCAAGTTGTAACTAAAGTGAAAAAGTGAGTAATTCAGAACACCCTAACAAATAGCAATTCATGGCAAGGTTAGAAACAACACTACGTAAGTGCGGAATACAATTTAAGTTCTGCATTTTTACTCAAGTGCTTGAGGATGACAACACTAAATTAATTATTAGACGTTTCTTCTACGTACTGTTGGCTTCTGAGAAAGAAGGAACGAAAAAATCCAATTTACTAAAAGAAGTATGTATAAAGATCGCATTATATAATACCAGGTTATTGTAAAAAGACTGAGAACAAATAAGCGTAATGCATGAACTTTGCATATACTTTTTACTGTAAATATGATTGCTTTGTTTTCTGCCTTTTTTTTCTTTACCTGAAGATGCCCTACAGTACGAATAAGAAAACTCATAATTATTTCGTTTTTGTATATTGAATTTTATTCATGGCCTTTAGGCATCTAAGGCTCAGGACAGAACAGGGGAGGGGAAAGGATTCGGCCACGGCTTGTGTTGAAGGTGCCATCACGGTATTGACCTGGTATGACTGAGGAAAAACCTCAGTCAGGATGGTCGGCCGCTGCGATCGAACCCACGACGTCCTGAATCTACCACTGAGCTACGGCGGCTAGATTCATTGTTGTATATATTCACGATCTTCGTATATTACACAAGCTGTACGATTAGTGGCATTTACATGAATAACAAATTCATTGTACCAGTTTTTGACTTCTGCATTAGAAGATTTGAGAAGAAGATTTACATGAAGCAGAAAGGATTTAATATAGGAATAGAACCTTAAATCAATTTGTTTTGATGTACTGTCTATTTGAGCGCAAGAAATCCCTGTACCGACATTTAAAATATTATTTATTCAGAAACGCATTTCAGCGATTATAAGCATTCTACTTGCATCAACTGTTGAAATATTTTGGATAGCCTATTGTTTAATTCACGTTTAATGTCCTATGGATGTGTTTTCAAAGTTCCAAAATTCGCTAGCGTTACGAGGCACGAGTCTACAACGCTGGAATGGACTGTAGTACATGTTACCGATCTGAATTTCTTTCTTTATGACAGATCCAGTAACTTGTTAAGCCTATCAACCCCAATGCCCTTACCGGGATTTGAACTTGGGATCCAGTGGTGAACAGCTTGAGGGGGGAAAAAAAGTAGCGCGGAAGTCAGTCAGTAAATATAATGCAATAAAATGAAAACGTGTTAAGCTGGGTCTACATGTGAGAAGACATTTGGACTAGTTGAGTGATTCTAAAACCTTTTTTTGGTTTCGCGGTACACGTCAAACCCTGATCAACCAACGGGGCATAACAGACAGTAGAAGCTTCGTAAGTACTGTAGCAGCCTCTAGAGTGGAATTCTTAAGCGCTCTCCACTAGGTTGTGCTACTAGTCAGAAACCAGAATTTTCTCTAGTTTGCATGCTCGAAAAAGGTGGATGGTTACGCCAGAATTTTCGAACGTGTCACATCAGTAGACTACCTACCGACCAGGGTGGCCACTTGTCCCGATTTTAGGCCCACAATATATATATATATATATGAGAGAGAGAGAGAGAGAGAGAGAGAGCGAGAATTTATTTTTTAATATTACTTGTATCTACCAGTTTGTTACTTAAAAAAAATGTTTCCAGTCTTACTTTTAAACTTTGATAAACTTTTATTTTGTATGGGCCATTTTAGTAACTTTTGACTACGGCCCGACACGATTATCCGTCACGTTCTAGTTAAAATCCACAATCACAAACATCCAATGCCCCAGCCGGGATTCGAACACGGGACATTCGAGTCGCTGGCTTAGCGCCCAAACCCACACAGCTACCAGGTCGGATAGTCTTCCCATAGACTAAATGATAAGATATACTTATCCTGCCTACATATTTTCGACTGCGCTAAGGAGTACGTGATTTTGAAGCCTGCTGACTACTTTCAGTCACTGGTTCTTTTCAGCAGTAGGCACCAGAGCCACCAAACAGCAGGCTTCAAAAGCATGTGTTCTTAAGCAAGCAAAAACCCACTGATTTTAGCGCAGACGAAAACAGGTAAGTGGTTTAAGTCTATATTATTATTATTTACTTTATGGTCTTCACTTTTAAGTTCGTGTGTGTGTGTGTGTGTGTGTGTGTGTGTGTAAAAAAAAAACCTTTCGGGTAAGTTAATTATTATAAAATACAGACTAAATTCAAAATTAATTGTACCTCTTCTAAAGGAAAGTGAAACGCCAATTTTCATGATTCCCAAGGTCACTACTCCCACAACTACCTTTCTTATTAGGCGGAGGAGAATTTTAAAAATGTGAGTACAATTTTTGTTTAAATAATAATTAATACGAGAAAGTACATCTTATTTTACCGAAATCAGTAGTAGTAATTTTTAACTTCAGAAGAAATTTAGGATCGCCCTAAAAAACAATTTTAAAGCTTAAATGTATTTTTTTTTTCGTGGAAGTACCCCAACATCAACCTACGTACTGACACTTACAGATCCTCAGTACAGAGAATGTCCCGATTTTCTTGAGCAGGAAGTTGGCAACCCTGCTATCAATTAATCTCTCTCGATCCCCAGCATCTCCTGATCAGTCCTTGTGACACACCGGTTGATAATCACTAAACTCGCATTTCCAAAACGAGGTGATGTAAAGGTAAAAAAATAATTACCCATTCTCGCTGCCAATTTCCACGTGGTCGAGGTCCTTATACCACACGGCAGCTTTTATTTCTCTTCTTGTTTGAACTGTTTTCAACGTCCTAAACAGAGTCATCTGATAAAGATAACAGTTTTATTCATATAAACTCCATCTCCAGAATTTGGAACTCTGAACCACGCGCATCGAAGTCGGGCGTGATAAACTAATCGGTTAACCAATTGCATCTTATATGTAGGGTAGTGCACAAAACGAACATTTCTCATACGTCAGGTGAAGATGAAAACATTAAAAATGATCCAGTTGGGAGCACTAGTCCACTTAATACGGAATTACCCAATGCTTAATTTAAGAAATTAGAAAAAATTCTGAAACACCAGGATACTGAAAACTGCTCAGTCATGTCACGGTTCACGGTTTTTAGTCATGTGCTTAATAACAGAAAAACAACAGCAGACCAGTCCATCCATTCACTAATGACTGCTGAATACGAACAGGACCCAATGTAACTCCAGTAGGAGTATCTACACAAGAATTGCCAAGAGAGAAAACAAAATTTACCTGCAAACTAATGATGTCAGCCGAATAATGCCGGATCTCATCCAAAATGCCCTTTTTCCTATATTCCCACGACAAAGCCCAGCTAGGACAGTAGCCATACATTTGTCGTGTAGCGTACTTATCACACAATACATTGTAGCACATCACAGTAAAAATACCTGAAAAGATACAATTATATAGTGTTCACACTCAAATTGAGACAAAATAGTGTTCAAATATATACTTGATCATTAGCATTTTATCGACAATTTAAACTTCTTAAATATTCATCTCATTCTAACGGAATTTTCTTAGGGCAACTAGAAGATGATTGCAATGAGTAATAATAATTTATTATTTATTAAAATAATAAATTACAATTATTATTTTATTTAGAAGTCAAATGTGGTAAATATAAGTTGCCATAGCTTCAAATGATGCTCTTGCTAGAGCATATGGGAAAAAGCCAGAGGACAAATTGAGCTGGTACTCCCTGGTATGCAGTACCGGAACTATTTTATTGTTAATTTATAGTACCGGAGCTTTCAAAACCAAATCAACTTTTAAAATCTTCAAAATTGTGGAACTATATTCTCAAAATATCAACCCGGAAACAACGTAACATCCTATTTGCTGCCTGGAAGATAATATGCTCTTGCAATCCGCTCCCGGAAAAGGAAACGTGACCAAAATTGGAAAATCTGTTATAAAGAGCAAACAAATTATCGACATAAAAAAAAAAAAAAAAACTTTTGTTTTAATGTGTTGACGTAGATAATCACCATCCAAAGTTTGTCGCAGTATTTTAGGGACATACTGTATATACTGTTCTATGAAAAGAAATCTAGCTGTAATGGTATAGATGAATTAGATAAACACCATTCAATTGATGCCTCCAGCACATTGATAATTTATAACGGAAGAGTAAACTGATTCATTGTAAGTGCCCATAACCCGTGCTCTCATTCATTTTTTTTTTGCTTCATTTTTTTTCTTTCCAGCATATTTGCACTAAAATGGAGCATTTAAAAATAATAAAAAAGGAAACCGCTACACACTAACAAAGAAAAAAAAATCAATAGGTAGCAACACACATTTCAACAAGACACTGTGACCAACTATCAGTACATTAATACCGGTAAACTCAGAAGTACACAACAAATAGTGTATAAATTCCAAGCGACAGCTTTAAGGTTGCACAACCAGTTTCTTAAACTTCAATGTCAGTCAGTAGCAGTAATCACTTAATATACCCTACCGGTTTCCATCTGCACCGTACTGTGCTGACACAATTCTGTCAATGATAATTACTTCCAGTAAAGAGTGGACAAATATTAGTTACAAATATTTGCTCATTGAGAACCCAACAGCAAACTGATTTGCTAATGTCTGGTAGGGAAATAACTTTAACCATGTAATACAAGCAATATAAATAACATGACGTTCAGTTGAATACGGAACATATCACCTTTATTTAATACGACACACTTGTACATTATATAATTATCGATTAAAATGAAACCTGTTATTACAACATGGTGCGTCAGTCACCAAAAATCTGTGCTTCTTGTAGACATGTGGTTCTCTGTCCAAGTCTCCTACAGATGTTCCGATAAAAACTTACGACTGCTTCGTAAGCGGCAACAGCCTGAGAAAGAGGGGGCGTTTCTTCATTATTTATTTTCCCTCAGTAATATGCAATCAGGATGATAGCTCGAGGCAGAGTACAGACAGCAGAGAGATATCCGCAAAATTACTTCACACTCGACATTGATCGTGGATATAAATTTGAGATGGCATCTATAAGTTTGTGCCAGCAAAGATACTGTAAATACGATTAGTAACAGAGCGGCGATGAATGTCCTATTTATAATTACTTATATTCCTCTTCCCCAACCCTCATTACTTTGCACGGTTTCTTCCAGTCCTACCACACGGATGCCACAATGGTACTTGAAATATAAGCCTTGTCAGCTACTTTCCCACTCTCTCCCACGCCAATACCAAAGACTTATACGTAATGCTCTGTAGCCTAAAGAAAAATAAAAAAAAGCACCTGATAATAGCTACAGACGTAATCGAAACGTTGTGTTGTGCTTTAAAAAGGGACCTTGGTAAGTATAAAAGTATGCTAGTATAATTCCCCAATTTAGACTGTGTTCATGTTTAAATGATCATGCGATTGGCTAACGTGTGACGACAGCCACATTTCGATAGAAAATTGTGAGTGGTCCAATAGATGAGACGTCGAAGTAAGAGACCCGTGATCGATTCCATGCCGTTGGAAACTGAAAATTTTATTCTACTTCAACAGCGCTTGCGTTAACTTGGCTTTGCGCAAGCATAGGGAAGTATCATCAATTATCCATGTCAGGTTTGCTGCACATTCTTAATTTTCTGATACAAAATGTTGAAACTGCGATACAATTTCTCTTTGATATTTGGGTGGTGATGTTAAACAGATTTAATAATCGGTTCGTGTTACTGGGAAATTCTGTGCGAAAGGTGGAGACTTGTAACAAACATTTTACATATGCATTCATCTCTCACACGAGAACACTCAGAAAGGAAAGAATTTAAAAACAAAACACTATGCTGGAAGTATGTTTTACCTTTCAGTGACAGCCAGCAGCTAAAATAAGTGAGATTTCTAACTTACACTTAGCTACTTAATATCAAGATTATTGAAATCCTCTTCGGATTATGATTATACTTAAAAAGAAAACCGAACAGCTCTTCTCAATGTTGCACACACACAGTTACTTTTTCGAAATTCTTTCTCGATAAACTAGAAGAAATACTAAACTCATCATTGACAGATAAAGTATGAGGCTGTATTAATCTTTTGTGATGTCTACAGAATTTAGCTGACGAGAGGTTAACATTTCACGCAATGTTTTCAAAAAAGAATTGATTCTTGTCACCACGGAAACCGTAAATGTTTTAACATACCGGTGTGGATGAAGCCCTATTAGTATGTCAAGTTTGGTTAGATTCTCTTCAATCATCCCTTCGTCCTGCTCGAATGTGTGTTTAATAATTGAGTCTCGTTACGAAGGAAACAGTACTAAGCTTTAACTTCTGACGAGGTTAAAACATACTTGGTTGTCCACTGTATCAAAATATCAGGTTTGGAGGAACTGCCCTTATATAATGAGTGGAAATGTTTTTGTAGCAGTACCGTTCCCATGGAAACCATATTAAAGTCTGATTAAAGATTGCTACTTAGAAGGAATTTCTACGCTTGTCTATTGAGTAATGTTAATTCCTTGACAATGAACTTCCTACATGGAACGCTCCTTTATGCCCCCCCCCCGCTCTCAACCATAAACTTTGATTATGATTTGCTCAGCTGACACATCTTACGTCATCATTAGTCGAGATCTTACGTCACTTGTAACATTTAGGCGCATCTACATTGTAGCTTCATAACTAAGTACATTTCGAAATTAATTTCAAACATTTTTTTTTCTTGTTTCGGTTTGAGCTCACCGTTTGATTATGACCATCATGATTTAAATATCATCTATATATATATGGGAAAGTAGGAACGATCAAACTGAAAACACGGACTAATTATAACATTATGGTTTGAGAAAAATTCAGGTCAGGTAAACAGTGTTGGCACAATAAAAAGATTATTTATAATTAATTTAGCGAATCAAATAAGGAAGAGAATAATTTTTACACACATTCAATAGGGTAACTGTACCAGTAATCGTCCACTAAATTGATTTATTAACTAACTTGAGAATGCACCTTAGAACGTTAACATGCACGTCAAATACTTTATACATATATATTCAGGATGCTGTCTTGTTTGTTCTGAAGAGTAGCCGCTTCATTATTTGTTCTATTTGTTTACTCTTAGAAATTAACAAAAACACTGGAGAAATATCAGTAGTTGAGCACCATCAGTCTAGAAGTCGTCCATATTTCGGAAAATGTTCGATTTGTGGCACAGTTATCTTATATCAAAAGACTACAACTCTGCAAATTATATGACAGCGTATTAACAGAAACATAGAAGCAAGAAGCACATGGAAGCACCAAAATTCGTTTTCCTCTCCGTTGCAGGAGACTTGGGTTCGATTCCCACGGCGTGTTATAATATTCATTTTATGTTGAACATTGCTGTTTAGATCTTTATTTTTTTATTTTTACCTTCGGACCTGCCCAAGTTTATAGTATCAACTTGCCTTAGCTGTTATCTAAGAGTAACAATCTAGGGAAAAAGGTACTTACAACCAGGCCTTGACTTGTCAGGACGAGTAAGAGGAATCCATGGACGCTGTGGTGGGTGAGCTGCCGTAACTGAAGAGAAAAAGAAGAAAAAATATTTAAAATATGTTAAAGGTCCCAATTACACTGTTATTATTAAAAGCACAAAACCAACACTTAGTTTATATTTTTACGCGGCTTGAAGATGGGATGGACGGCCCTGAAATGCATCGGTGAAGAAATTGAAATCAGTGAGAACTACATCCACCGTGAAGGTGGGGAAAGCTAAGTTGCTACATTATATTTGAAATTTTACTATTCATATCTGTATCTCGGAAGTAAACTGCACTATGACACTATTTTGCCAAACTCGACCTCGGGGCATAGTTTTGTACATGAATTGGAGGTTGATAATAAACTCTATATCGCAAAAAAATGTGAAAGGGCGCGTTCAAATCACGAAATCTATGAACTAAGCTTGAATTTTGCGAAAAGTGACAATGTTCAAGCTAGTTTACTTCCGAGGTACAGATATGTAACACATTAATCAACATCACAGCCTTATGAACAAGCGTTATTTTAAAATTCAGGAGGTCAAAAGTGCACTAAATCTTGTTTATAATTTCCCACAATTGACACTTCTATACACTTTGTCTGAGGTAAAAAGCATTACTTTGGATGTTACTTTAACAGAATTTACTTAATATGTAATTTTAATTTATGAAGGGTTCAAGATTTCTTTTTCAGAGTAGGACAGTGTTATCAGGAAACGAGAACATCTAACGCAAACTTTTCACTCAAGAACCGTGAAAGAAACACTGTCCAACTCTTTACACTTACATTTTACCCTTACCATCAAGTGATTGGATGTACTGAAAATGGCAATTGAAATAACAGATGAACAATCTGCTTGACATTTGGGTAACAAACACTATATTAAGATTAAAATTAATTTAGGAATATATATATTGCATAACTTAACCAAACTGTTTGTATAATAGGTGGTCTTGTGGTTCACCATTGTTACATTGTAGCAACTTCTCCATTGGTGTGAAGAATACAATACACAAGCAAAATGTAAGCCATTGATAATGTAATGAACATTTCGAAAAGACGGATATTTCACAAGATATAATAAAGAGGAAGGACATGATGGTAATGAAAAACCAGGACATTTCTTCCAAAAACAGCTGGTAACACTTGACATATGGGCTGGGCAAGCAACTATGACTTAAGTTAAATCCGACAAAAATCTGAGAGACTTTCCCCAGCAAGTATTCTTCTGGGAACAAGTACGGTGAAAGACAGCAAGCAGCAGTCTTAGTGATACCATCCGCTAGAAAATACTGGAAACCTCAATGACAGAATTTCAGGCAGTTGTACTTGAGCGTGCCTCACCAGAGGTTCGTCATGGTAACGCAAGGGGCGATCTACAGCAGTGTATGTTTTGAACACGAGACCCTAGGTCTGGAACGTCACTTGATGTTGATCACATTAAAATAAAAAGTGGCAAGTAATCTGTTTCTGATTCTGAATCTCACCGTATATTCTAGCTGCCCCGCTGTGGTGCTGTACTGTATGACAGACTTTACTAAAAGAATATTTGCTGCGTTAAAGAGTAAACAGGCGGACCTTTTTAGGAAACGCGAAGTTTCCGGTGTACCGACATTATTTTAGATTGCACAATTACATTTTTCTCCTCAAGTACGTTCTAGATCTTTCCGACTTGTCCGGCAGCGGCTAAGGTTCTTTTACAACAAACTGAACAAGTTTCTGACCATGCCTTTCATGGACGAAGATCTCTACATATCTGACTTCACGGTAAAAATTGACACTTCCAATTGACATTTGCACCATTTGATTTCCCTAGAACCGTTCACACCTCTTCGGTATTGCCTGAAGGCCTGTCGGACTCCTTAAAGGACTATAAAGAAAACTTGGCAATACGGCGTCGTAAGGAAGCCATCACATGCAATAATTGTCGTGGGAGATGGATAGAAATTGGGGGCACGGTCCAGGCTCTGGTTAGCATCCAGGTATTTAAGGGAAATCCTATCAAACGTCTGTGAGCGGGGCTCGAACTTTGGACGCCTCCCTCCTTAATTATCTGAAATCAGCGATTATAAGTACTATACAAGGGTAGCTGAGATGGATTTTCCGGTTGTTTTCTTCTCACATACGGTATAGGTACCTTTCTCAAATTCACAGCAACTGATATACAGCCATTTCTTGTAGTGTCGTTCTCAGATCAGACATGATGCTATGATTAATTACTACTTTAACCAACTTAAAAAGACACCTGGTTATACCCAGTTGTCAACACTTCGTACACACTGCAAACTTTTAAGAAACATCTACGAACGAAATATGAGTATATTCCATTTCATAATGTAGTACGAAAAGCCGTGCAAAGTAGCATTTGGATATATCAGATTGCACGACAAGAAAGGTAACTTCTACCTTACATACAGATGCTGTACGCACATTACACAAGACAGACGACTAGTGTCGAGTGTTCCAACCTCGATTTCCCTTCACAAGGTTACTGACCTAATTCATGGTTTGAATTATAAACACTGCGGCACACCAATGCATCAATATTAAACGATCCACAATGTGAATACTTTAGACGTGATCGGAGTGTAATGTTAAAAATAAAAGTATTCCTTTTGCAACAAAGGTCGCTTATTTTCTTAAATCCAAGGAATCCTCTTTCACCATTGGCCGTTTTTCCATCTTTTGAAGTACAACTGGAATGTAATACATTCAAGGTTGAAAACTCAAGGGGGGGGGGGGGGGAATCACAACAAACATCTTCTTCGTGATAGACGATTTTCGGATACAAATAAGGCGAATGTTGCTTTCTGTTGTCCAATACACGTATTGGTGCCCTGTTATCTTTATTAAGCAAGCTCAATGTCGAAGTACTGCCAAAAATGTTCATGAACAACTGTCACTTTCAGTATTTTCAACGTTACTGAAGGTGCATTGGACTACAGAAACGATAACATTCTTAAGAACGTATCTGAAATGCATATGTATGTTACGAATTGTTCCTTGCCTCAGGAAGTGTAGTATTCCTTACATATTAATTTCTTCTAGTCAAAGGTATTTACAAAATATTGATTGTGGAATATCGTGAAAAATATTAATACACAATCTGCCTAACAAATAGTCTTCAGGTAGCCGCACATTGATAGAGCAAAACTGTTACAAGCATAAGGTTTTTGTATATATATATATCATAAAGGCGTTTTTCCTCAAAGCAACTTTTTGAGAAGTTAATATGCTGTGTCAGCAAGCAAACTGAAGCAATAATGCCCAGTTCCTCTATGTAAATGTTAGGCTGCTCGATTGCGCACGATGCCAACTGAAAGTGATTTTGAAAATCACTCTTTCTTGATAAGTGTTGCCACTATCTTTTACACGGGAGAGAACGCTACAGCATGTTTGATGAAAAAACGACAACGCTACAGCATGTCTGGCGAAAAAAAAAACTATTTCGTTTTTGAAAAACCGACAGCCTCTTGCTTTCTCTTTTGCTGTCTTACATGCTTTAATCTACGCTCTTTCTTCCTGCAGCTCATTGCTCCTACATGCAATTTCGGTACCAATTTGTCTCACATTATATTTTAATTTCGTATGAAAGGAGCAATTTTCAAGGTGCAGTGACAGAGTGGTAAACCCACTTCTTTACCACAAATCTGTCTTACTTGGGTATACCTTCTTCGTTTCTGAAGCCATTATTTAACCTAAGAGATCGCGCTCAATATGTACTATTATTTAAAGTCACTAAATCAAGACAAAACGGAAACAATTACAGAGTTCACGGGGGAAATTGGGGCAATTACTTTTTCTAGTGCTAATATACCTGATTATTTAGTATATTTTCACTATAATAAACTTTTGTTTGTATACGATTTGGAACTATGCAGGAGCATACAATAAAATGGTGATTATTGTTACAATCAGATACAGAAAAACTAACAATCTATGTAAGAATTGTTCCAACACTTCCATAACTAACAAACTGTACCAGCATAAATAAATTGGGTTTTAATATACAAAAATGTAAAGCAATAACTTTCACTAATCGGAAATCACCACTCACTTTACAGTACAATATTTATTGAACTTTCATAGAAAGAGTAGAATAACTAATTAGGTGTTATATTTAATCATAAATGAGCTTTTCAGTGTCACACGAATTGTATTCTTGATGAAGCAAAGAGAATTATAGGTTTTATTATGTGAATGGATAGTTTTTTTTAAAAGAAACGTTTAATAAACTTCATAATGCCTAGATCTAAATTAGAACTGGCATTGTTTCTTTTATCTTCGCAAACTCAAGAGCATACTATTAAAATGGAAAAACTGCAGAGCTTTGCTGAACGTATAAAATTGATGGCATTTATGCATCAATTTGTACAACATGACACGTTAAGAAGTTCATCTAATATTCTATCTCTAGGCAGTAGAAGACAATATCTTACTTTTCTTTACAAGAGGTAAACATGACTCACCGTATCTACTTTAAAAATTATATGTTTCATTATCTGCAGCAAAATAGGCTTAAAACACATTAAAAATAAAAATAATCGTGCAAGAACAAAATCTGCTCAACTAGCACCCATCACTATTTGAATTTTGAATTGTATTTATGAACTTCAGGCTCAGGCCGGGGTAGGGAAGGGAAAAGGTGTCGGCTGGGGCCTAAGTTGAATTTACTATCCCAGTATTTGCCTGGTGTGACAGAGGAAAAACCTGTCAGGGTGGTCGGCCGGTGGGATTGAATCCATGATCTTCCGAATGCTAAGCAAACTCTACCACTGAGCGATGGCTGTTCCGTAGCACCCACCACAAAACGGACAATTTATTTAACAATTATTATAATAAAAAAGAATACATTTATAGGATATTTTGGAGTGTAAATCAATTAACTAAAACTTTGTAATTATATTTTACTTCCTGTTCTTAGTCTCCTTTCAACTTTTCTTTAGTGTATATTATTTTATCTTATATTTCCTCTCATTTCAAGCATTGAATTTTTAACATTCCGCGTTTTAAAAATACAATTTATGAAGATTTTTTTTCTATTAGATTTGGTTTAGTATAAAGACTACATTTGGATTTGTTGGCTTCTGAAATTGAATTGAACTTTACATTTTCCCCAAATCTGAAAATAATTGCAAGCATATCTAGTGTGAGTCTCTTTTAAGTCAGACTAAGTTGAATTGCCAACACATTCAGACGCATCTTCTACTCATAACTCTTAACAGCACACCACGCACAAGTTATGGGGTTAAACACTAAGGCGTGTAGTACCAAAACCAGTTATATCCGCTGGCTAATTTTACAGAAAATTAAAAGAATACTGAAAATAAATCTAGAAGACGAATGATTATTCTTAGATCAAAGGGGTACCTTCAAAAACCTCTATGCATATTTTGATGATCTAAGAATAATCAAATCTCT
The DNA here is from genome assembly GCA_022664845.1 of Lepisma saccharinum. Taxonomy (NCBI): domain Eukaryota; kingdom Metazoa; phylum Arthropoda; class Insecta; order Zygentoma; family Lepismatidae; genus Lepisma; species Lepisma saccharinum. Next base: position 68,935 of record JAGDQP010002881.1, read on the forward strand.
TGTAAAAATTTTAGATTTTCTTTTAATCTATAAAATTTGTTCGAGTGGATACCACAAGCCTCAATTCGTAACTTGAGCTCATATCGTAGTGTTAACATCTTTCCGTTGAGGTGAAATCTTACGAATTGTGATCCATAGGCTAGTTACTATTTACGTAAGATACTGAATTACCTTTCGCGTGATCTCTAAACCAGTGGGAGCCCTGGGCTGCAGCCCCTTTTCCCCCGTAATCCGGCTCTGAACATATTCTGTTCCGTGGATGAAGAATTCCTTATTTGTATACTCTGTTCATTGTTTCACTGTTGGAGGCAACACACAGATACACAACTCTCAAGGATTTTGATCACAAATAAACAACAACGGCAGGAAAGCCTCGAAGCAATGTTACTTTTCTTGAATCAATAAAGGAAACTAAACGCAGTTATAATAAGTTGAAAAACAAACAAACTAAGTATAGCTGCTTTTTAAATTACAGTAAAAAGCTTTAAAAAACCGCTGGCTAGAGGTCACGAGGTCTCTGATCAGTTCTTTAATCCTAAATTTCTAATATTAAAATTCCAAGAAGCACCCTTTAATAATAATAGAAATTTCTTTTGGCCTTTAGGAAACTTTGGTTCAGGCTGTTCATGACTCATTTTCTATATACTTGATTGCAAACATGTTAGAGCCGAATACGAAGTATTTCTTCAGAACCACACTGCCTTTCATAACTCAATACCCTCAATAATAATTATATTTATTTTCAATAAGAAGCAAGTATACTTACACCTGTTTTCCATATTTATTTTTTTCTTGCCTTTTAGTTGTAAATGTTCAAGATGAAGCTGTTGTAGATTGTCGCAATCTTAAGATTTTCTAATTCACAAGCGAAATCCGTGCTCCCTGACAACCTTTAGATGCGAAATTTGACAAAAATAGAATTTTTCAACAGATGTCGTTTAAGTATTACGCAAATATTTAAGGGGGAAGGGATCCAAGCAATGTTTCCGTAAGATTTGCTAAAAGACATATTAGTGCAGATTTGAAGATTTAAACTGTTTTCTTCGACAACGAAATAACGATAAAAAATTGAACAAGTCTTACATAACCACACGAAGAGGAGGTCGAATATATTATTATTATTATTGCTTACAAGAGGGAGAGGGGTCTAAAACGACTAAACATGTACTTGCGTAATACTTGAACATACCCACATTAAGCAGTTTCTTGGTGAAATGACTGGCAACCCCCTATACACATCAACTTTCGTGTGCTGCAGAACTACCAGGAGTTTTACGGCATGCCGAATCTTCACGATCTTTTATAAATTATGTACTTTGCGCTGACTATACACAAAGCAAGAAAACAAAACATTTCCAGCGATATGCTATAGTGATTTATACGAATTCCAGTCTAACATGAAAACAAAAGTGAATGTTGAGAATTTTGAATTTATCTGAAGGCCTTTAGGCAACTATGGCTCAGGTCGTATGGATGATGATGGGATGAATAATTGGAGGAATGAAGAAAGTGGCAGGAAATGGGGGCACCCCCGAGTAAACCCACGTACACGTTGTTTGTCCACCACAAAGCCCACATGCAGGAGCACGGATCGATCCGACGACCCCTAGCACCAGAGGTGAGAGCTCTACCAACTGAACAACCCCATGAATGTTGAACTTCAAAAATACGAAGAATTTCTCATAAGTTCTTAGTGAACATTGCAAAACCTCAGTGAACATCTATGCCTTTCTTTAATCTCATGATCAAATTGACGTTACACGAATATGGAGATTAGAAAGAAAATGACAGAAAACTTATATTAAGCTCCAATCTAAGTACGAAAGTTTGCTTCATATTTTCGATTACAATGACTTCTTTGGCTAGCGCCGGATATAACCAAAACTTGAACGTAAGCGAGGGTAAAGTATAAAGTTGGCAGTACATTGCAAGCATACAGATGTGCATAATAAATCACTAACAGAAATGCAAATTAAAAAACTTTTAATGACTAGCTAAAAAGTGCGTACGATATTGCCTTACAGCGATGACAAATAATGTACAAAATCTTATCTTCACGACATTCTTAAAACGAAAACCGCGTTGTGTCCTGTTCGCTGAATTACAACCGGTCCTTAAAAAGAGACCTTTGTGTCTTGTAGCAGTGATACACGCAATTAAGTTTTCGTCACGACCCGGAATTCTGAACATCTCACCTTCAAAGAATCTTGCACTATCTTTCACTTAACATGGAAGCATGTTCCTGCCAAGGCCTTTATTGCTACAGGCACCAGTGACCATGCATGCTCACACAACAGCAGGTATTCCATGGCCCCAAAACCCAGTTGCAGGATCTTGTGTGGACCACCACATTATGCATGTGGGAGAAAAAATTAACGTCACTGTAAGCACAGATAAATGGTTCCAGTGGTATTGTTAACGAATTACATACATTATTTTAGATTTTCTTCTATCACTGTTTGAGTGAGTCGCAGAGAATTTGCACTTTGTAACATTACATAAAAGTTTTCGCACGCACATTCTACTTTTATCTAAAAACCAGAAGAAATGGATACAAAATTATCATGATTCTCAAGCTTTTATCAAATTTAAAATCGAGAAGTTTACGAGAACTATATTTAACTTTATAAATATTAAAAGAACATACCTAAACTTATAATTGGCAATGATTAATCAAAGTCAGTGATTATAAACTGTGGAAAAAAAACTAAACAAAAAGAAACTTTTAGTGACCTCCCTCACCCATAGTTCTTTTTCTGTGTCGTTAAAAAAAATGATTTATTTAACATTTCCAATAAAAAAAAATGAAATTCAGACACGGTAACACAAAAGTATAATCTGACTCAAGATTTTATTTCATTCTGTTGACCATAAACCATACAAGTATGTACAATGGTATAGAACATTTCAGTAACAGTGTTATAACAAAGAATAATACATAGGTGAATGAAAGAATATAATAAAGTATTATAAAACTAAGATGTTACAAAACAGCAAAAAGAATGTAAAAAATCTTAAAAATAAAGTGAATAATTACATCATATATATACAGCAATTGTAGGGTATAACACATCCGATACTAATTAATACATTACAATAGTTACATTTTTCAGTATTTATCTCCTTTGTATATACCTTTTTAATGCAACGTGTACATATATACATATCATCATCATCATATTCAGCAGTTTTCTATCCACTGCTGGATGAAGGCATCCCCCTTTTCTTTCCACATATCTCGGTCTGCTGATATCCTCATCCATGTAGCTCCTGAAAAACGCTTGATTTCATCTACCCATCTTACATTTGTCGTCCACCTTCCATCTGTTCGTCTAGGTATGTGACCAGCCCATCTCCACTTCATCTTCTTCGCAGTCTTGATTACATCCTCTACCTTTGTTTGTGCACGAATCAACTCATTTCTCTTCCTGTCCCTCCTGGTTATTCCTAGCATGCACCTCTCCATTGCTCTTTGTGTGATTCTCAATCTTTGAGTCGTTTGCGCATTCAATGTCCAAGTTTCGTAGCCGTACATCATTACAGGTAAGACACACTGATTATTGATTAATCAATAATCAATACATACATATAGTATATATATATATATATATAAAAAAACTTAACACTCCATATATTCCTTTACTGAGTAAAAACAACGAGATAGCTATAATGACTGCAGTTCTTTTCTGATTTGACTAAGTCTGTTTTGGGACTTTACACAGCTAGGAAGTTTATTATATAAAACATACCAGTGTATTTGCATCCCTTTTCATACAAGAGAGTACGATGTTCCACTAAGGAGAAATTATGTCTATTTCTAGTAAAGTAACTGTGTTGGAAACTTCAAGGTGTTTTTTTAACAAATACAAGTATGTTAAGTATGTACTGGCAAGGTAGTGGAAGTATACAGAGCTTTCTAAACATTGGCTTGCAATGTTCCCTAGGTTTAGCACGTGCCATGATTCTAATAACTCGCTTTTTGTATTTTAAATATGCTACTGGCCTTGCTTGCATTAACCCAAAATATAATGCCGTACATTAGGTGTGGCTGAAATAGATCATTCTTAAAGTAGAATCGTTCAGTACATTTCTAAGAACCATAATTGCATACTGAACACGGTTTAGTTTTTGCTAAGGTCTGATATGTGATTATCCCAGCATAGGATTTCTTGTATCCAAATACCCAAAAACTTTGTTGATTTTACGAACTCTATTGCCTTGTTTGCAATTTTAATAATTGATTGTTGTGTGTGTTTGTTACACGAGTGGTGGAAATTTATTATTTGTGTCTTTTCAACATTAACTCATAGTCTATTCACTGTGACCCAGTTATTCAGTTCTGACAGTCTCATTTAAGTTTTCTCTGATTTGTTCATGATTATTAGCTTTTAATATTATATTTGTATCGTCCGCGTACAGTGTCGTTTTAGCTGGCTGAATATTATAGGGGAGATCGTTAATATATATCAGGAATAAAAGAGGTCCTAAGACTGACCCTTGCGTTACTCCGCAAGAGATTGATCACCTTTCCGATAAGTGTTGAGAGATTTTGTTATTTTCCTTATTATAATGTGTTATTTCCACTGTTTGCTTATGGTTAGTATTAGGTGCAAAACCAATTATACGCGATCCCTCTTATTTCATAGTTCTGTAGTTTTGAGAGTAGTTATGTATGTGGTACTAAATCAAAAGCACTTATCAATATATAAACACTTATACATTTATCTTTCCTAACCAAATTTTCGCGTACTGTTTTTCTTATGAAATCGTAGATAGCTATTGATTTGCCTTTCAAGAAGCCATGCTGGTCATTTGTAATCAAGTTGTTACTTTGGAGGAAGGATTGAGATAGGCGTATAGTTTCCTATATTCTTTTGGTCTCCTTTCTTATACATAGGTTTTACTTCTGCTGTTTTTAGTACAATCTGAAGAATTATTTTCGTGTCGCCGCCCACCTCCCTTCGGACGCACCATGCCCCACTTGCACACCTCGCTCGGTGTGCGCCCAGACACACAATAGCTTGCAGTAGCAATCAGATATTTATATACATCCTAGCAATTATTAAATAATAAATATGAACACACAAAAATACATTTTGAAAAAAAAAAGTGCTGTCCCAGGTGTGACTCGAATCCGGGACCTTTCACTCCAGAAGCCGAAGTCTTAACCAGTCGTCCACGAATGTGACCTGTCAAACTTCGCTTTCGAACTTGTATTTACAGTGCATATGATACATAAGAAGTCCGGTCATGTGTCTTATTTTTTCGTTATATTCCACCACTTTAAAAATTCTGAAAAAATTCGTGGTTATAAAACCACTAAAAATACGTAACACATATTTTTTGATCCATCTGTTGTCTTAGTTTTTTTTTAAAAAAAAATTCAATTTTCAAATTTTCTAACAATTTTTCGCCAACATAAATGAAACAATTACCATCTTGTAGATATAGCTAGAATAAATAAATAAAAAAAAAATGCTGATCGTAGGTGCAAATCTGACCAAGATATCGCTAAACTACCAAAAAAGCACACTTTAATTTATTTTAAGGTTAGGTTAGCAACTTCTGAGCTGAAATTTGGTGGAGAGCCATCGTTCTTGATGCTAAATATGGTAGTATTTTTTTTTAAATCACGAGTCCTTTCACGGCACTTTTCACCATCTTATCCTGCGAGGCCCTTTTAATGCAAAGATAATTTTAATATTTTGGGAGTAGAACTAATCTAATAATTGTAAAAAAGCCTTACATTTCTAGCATTTAAGTCTGGAATACGTATATAATATAGGTCTAAATTATGATCAAATATTCCCATATTCCCTGGGGAATATTCCTTATATATTTTTGGAACATGCCGTGGCTATGTGGAAAATAATTTTATTTATGCATAACTGAAAAGAAATGCATGGTGCGCACTTTCATATAGAGTCACTTTATAAATTCTTCAATTGGTGCACCCCATACTTTTCTTTTTAGTCAGGCATAAACTTTTTTTTTTTTTACTTTTTTAGTACGAATTGTTTAGGAAAAGTATATGTTTTCAAACTTTTTTTTTAATTATATTTTTTCTATATATTTCGGTGTTCGGATACTTTTTCTCAAGCTAATGTTTTATGACCTAAATTCTAAAGTGTTCTGGAACCAGTCAAACCCAACTTCACTGCAGGCTAGTATTAAGATAAAGAAGTTTTAAGATAAAGAAGTCTATATTTTTAAAAGAATATGCTTCTAAAATATATAGAAATATATGAAAGTAGCTTTGGAATATTGTATTGTCACCCAACTTACGTCGCTGTGCAAAATTTTATCATTGTACGACGTCGAGAAATGAGTTGCAAGATTTGAGGACACGATGAACCATTGTGAACTAAAGAAAAGAATGTAAAAGTTCCATGAGTTTTCCAGGATTTCCAGAATGCATGAGAACCCAAGTTACACGTATCCAGATTTTTATTTGTAAGAGTATGAAGTGATTTTCCTATACCCCCAACACCCCTTTCCAAACAGAAAGTCAAGTATGACCTTCAGTCAATTGATCTACAATTCATGTCATGAAGTTCCATGACTTTCCGGCATACATTAATAGCCAAATGATAACTTGATCTGATTTGATAAGATGGAAATTAGAAATCGTTTCGTACTATTAGTACTTGGGGTAAATACTCGAAAGTGAATCTAGAACCACTTTTCCTTGTCTAATTTTATTAATTGCCAAGAAATTAAGTCAGACAGTGATTCTTGTCTATAAAATATTGTAGATCGAGATTGACAAATGCTACAATATTTTATAACCGTCTAACTTAATTTCTTGGTAATTAATAATATTAGACATGGAAAAGTGGTCCTCTGAATTAACACAAGCGAAATACTTTGAGCTTTAACCCCCGATGAGCGAATTAAAATTGAATTTAGGAAATTTATTTCCACAGCGTCAAAACTTCAGGGTTGTGTGAGCAACTGTGGAAAGTTTTATGCAAATATCTTGAAAACTTCCGCTTTACATGTCTTTTTATTAGATACACGAATAACGCTTGTGACAAGTGGGAATGGGGACCTACAGGAAGAAAAAGAAAATACAAAGCCTGGCTGGCTATATGAAAATTGCACAACCAAATACCACTGAACCCTGAACATTAATATAAATTATTAGGTATGTCCAGGAAATAGTACCCTTATTTTACCTGACCACAAACAAATATTAATGCAGTTTCCTGACTTCTGGAAAATTTCAAAACACTTCCCTGACTAAAACTGAATTTCGTGATTTTCACTGACTATCTAGGTCGGTGGAAACTCTGCTTTTAATTAACAACTGATTTTGTTAGCAGAAGACCAGCATGGCAGTAAGAACGGATGCTTGCTCCTTAATTATTGGGTCTTCTGCAAGCTGAAAGGGGGGATCCCGTCTAACCTTGACTATTTACCTATAAAGTGACATTCCCCATTACTTACATCCTAAGCATGCAAGTAAGCAAGGGGTTCCTCGACTCATGGGAGCTCTGGCCAACTGCCCAGAGTCCCCACCTTAAGACCGTCACAAGTCCAAAAATCTATGACGTCCCTCGTCGAGCACTCTTGTGAAGGGAAGACATTGATAGTACCTTAGTTTGGTTACCAGGGAAACCCTGAAAAAGTCAGATGGCCGACAGTAGGGCTCGAACCTGAGTTCTTTTCCAGTGCAGGTCAGAGTTCGTGACTGCAAAACTTAGACCACGAATACCGGAAAATAACAGTTAAATATTTAGGCGAATAGTGAGAAAAGAGAAAACTCTATCAAGAAAGAATGAGGTTGTTTTGTTTAGATTTGATCATGTATTTCGTAATATAAAATCGTGATTGTATTCTTCCACTTATACTCGACGAAAGATACGCGTCTTAAAACATTACACGCAAAAGTAACTTACGAAAACGATAGACAATGTACAATGTCCTTGTTCTTAACGCAGGATCAAGTGTTGAGCTATTCTTTTACACTTCGCCTTGAACTGATATTCCTCATTTTTATCACAACGCCGTACTATCAAATCATCGCAAATCCTTCCTGAAGCACGCTTCTAGCTAGGAGTACGAGGCCATAATTCTTCCTTCATTTTTCTTTCTCCTCTCTGATAATTTCAAGCACTAAATTCATTGTGAAACAAAGGCATTGTTTGCAATGAATGCATAGACGCAACTGATCTCCTCTGACCTCGTGGCATTTGACCACTTTCACCTAACTAGGCGGGCTGAGCACGACAAAGGCGTGGAATGGATTCTGAAACGTTTGATTCGTGAACTTCAAGGGCCCTGCAACGCGAATGCGTGTCCTCCTTTTCTGCTTCTCTATAACACTCCCGATGGGCAACCAGTGACTAATTTCAGATCGATTCAAACTGTTCCAGTGAAATCAAAGCAAGAATACCGACTGAGTCATGGTTTCCTGTTTGGGAAGCTTCTTATCGAACAATTAACACTACTTTTGCATGCTACAATTTAATAACGAAAAGAAGGAACGGGATATGTTAATAATTAGTTTCGGACAGTGTCAACATTTTCTCAGTCAAAATTCGGGACATGTCTCATCGGGAATAATGGACTCCCTTATTTGTGGTGGTTTGAGGACCAACTCAAGGGAAAGCTTAAATTCAGGCTTAAAATCTAATTTAAAACTTCCGTTTATTAAAAACTACCTTGACTTACGTTAGAACAGCGTTTCTCACCCTTTTTCATGCCGCGACCCCCTTTTACCGTACCTTCTGCCCCCGGCGACCCCCAAAAGTAATCTTCTTGTTTGTAATAAGCGGTTTTGTTTCGTTTTGTATTAAATAGCCTCCTGAGGGCTTTACAACACACATTTTCGGGATATAACCCTGTAATTTGGGTCTGTCCTGAAAATTCGGGATGTGTTGTCACCGCACCTTTAGGTAACTTTGCTCGAACCACAATGCATATCAACTATCCTTACAAAAACGCACATGTCAGTTTCATGCGTAAGTTTCTAGTATTTATCTAAGTTCGCCAATAAACATGGGCAGACCCTTTAGGGTTACGAAAAATAAAACGGGTAACCTGTATTTACCATTCGACTTTTTCCCTCGATAACACCATACAAACATCATCCATTTACAGTACCCACATGAAAATATAGGCCTAAAAATCCCATCAGTATCGAACTTCTGATAATGCCATTGGGGTACCAAAAAATTGTCCCATTACAAACCATATTCTTTCTTATTACCCATTTCACTCCTACTATCCATGAAGGGCACAGGGGTAAAAATAACGTAGTCCAAAAACTGGAAGGAGAAAGGAAAATAAACTTACAATCTCTATGTTTTTTCATGGTTCTCGACATCTTGAGTTGTCAATAACTTCTGACACTGTTCATTGATCCCCTTTACTATTTGCCAAGTGGAAATTACGTAATTGAACAATGACATGTCATTGTAGCCTTATTTTCGCAGTTTTTGGACTATGTTGGTTTTTCCCGTGTGCCCTTCTGTAACGAGCCTCGCATACCATACGGCCTGTAGCGCAGCATTCTGCGTGGAACGACTGAAGGGTTGGTTCATTATGAGTGTTCTGCCATAAGCGGCAGGTTCTCCAAGGCATGTTAAGACCTCTCCATCCATCCTGATCTTGCGCTTTCCTTGGATAGATTTATCTTACTTAGTATAGTATGAAGAAAATGGATTAGTCTTCTTTATTGCCTCTAGGATTAGTCTTCTTTATTGTATTATTTGTCTCTCACTTAGTTTCTTCAGTACTTAAACATTACCTATCTTCAGTATTCATTTGATTCTTTTTTTCATTCTTTTTCACCGGCTTCATTAACTATAAATTAACACGAACTTCTAATAGTAATAAAGCTGTTCTATAAGTATGACTGTCATATTTAACAATAGAGATTCTGCCTGTATGTCCTCAAACTAACATTTGTACGATTAAACAGGTTAGAGCTGCGATTCTACTAACAATGATAACATTTTTAGCCACGCAAGCATGTATTTTTTAGAAAATTGGTTGGCAACACTGATAACTGCGGTGCTTAGGTTCAAAAATCTCCACAATACTTGTGTCAAATAATGTTTATGCCAAGTCTGACGCACGTAACTGAATGGAAGCAATTTAAATAATCGATTATTTAAAAAAAAATGCTAGCAACACTGAACTACTACATCGATCAAGACTGTTTCGGAGGCTCTGAGCTAGTTTAGCTAAGACCTTTCGAACGACACCTCATTTAATACACCACTTCCGGTTTTTCGAATTTAATACGCCCTTCCGCCTGACCCAACAGAACGCCGCGGCCCTCGCCTCCCTCGTTCTCGTATACGGCTTATTTCTTCTTCGAACCCAAACTCGTGTGTTGTGCTGTAGAAAAAAATAACCTAACACAGCTTTAGCCACCTCCGGTTTCCACAACCTTGAATGCTCGTTCCCGTATACGGCTTATTTTTTCTTCGAACTTAACCTGACCGAAGAGTAGCTACTTCCGGTTTCCACCTCTACCTCGTTCTCGTGCATGGATATGTGTAAAATTTGACCTAGCCACTTCATGTTTTTCCACCCCGTCGTTTTCGTACACGTTTTTTTTTAACCTAACCAGAGTAGACACTTCCGTTTTTTCCCCAAGTTTAGTATACCTCTTCCGACTGACCTAACCCAATCTTTGCCACTTTCAATTTCTATTACCATCAGCTACCTCGTTCTCGCATACGGCTTATTTTTCTCCGAACTTAACCAACCCCATGTATTGTATATCTTAATACTATATGCGCCTTGGTAAAATCTCACCTAACCCAACTTGAGCCACCTCCGGTTTACACCACCTTGAATGCTCGTTCCCACATACAGCATGTTTTAACAGAACTTTTGACATTTTAACCAAACATACCCTATATGTTTTGCTGAAAATTTCACCTAACCCCTTCCGGGTCCACTACCTTGAATGCTCATTCTCGTATACGACTTATTCTAACCTAACTCAGCGTATGATTTGATGAGACTTTGAAATTGTAACGTAACATAGCCTAAATAACTTTCAAAAAATTGATATTGTAATCTAACTGATCATAAATGACTTCATAGAATTTTACATTTTAACCTAATCTAGTGTATGTATTGTATATGATTTGCTGAAAATTTGACGTTCTAACCTTTCATCGAATGTTTATTCTTTGTATAACTTAATACTCATACGTCTTGACCTAGCCACCTCAGATTTGAATTTAATATATACATTTAGCCACTTCTAATTTCCACTACGTCGTTACCGTATACGGCTTATTTTCTAACTCCAACATACACTATAAATGTATCTTAATAATACTGTATGCGCATTGATAAATTTTTTACCTAATCGCTTCCGCTTTGAATTTAAAACGGCTTAATTTTTCTTTGAAGTGTTATTTTCGTATATGGTTTTATTTTAATCTATGTATTGTACAGGGTGTTCCAAAAAGCAGATATGTTAATACGGCTTTTATCGGGTACGGAAGCAACGCAACACTACAGCCTAAGCAAGCAATCACAACACAATGTCATTTGAAATACTGACATATTGATGTGTGTCCAGGGCCTCATTACTTGACCTGATACAAGTGCGTGGGATCTCCGGTTCCATCATACCTCGTGCTATGTGGGCTTTTCTTGAAATTCTCCTGCTTCCTCCCACTTTCTTCATTCCACCAGAGCCAAAGTTTCCGAAAGGCCTTCAATAAAGTTCAATTCCATTCGTCCTAACTCAATAAGTCACTAACAAAGGGTGAGCCACTTTAATTAAACTCTCAATGTGATAAGTGATAACTACGATGTGTTACACCAGTGTTTCCCAACCTGGGGTCCGCGACAAGCATTTAAGGGGTCCGCAATACTTTGTCATGTAACGAGAATTTACTTTCCGATATTTATATCATATTATACAGATTTCCTTTTATAAAGACCACGAAAGTCAAGTTAAAATCGAACTCAACAAACCCAAAGCAATACAGTAAATAAAGTGAATGAACAACATTTAATGGTCTGATATGAAGCGTACACGAAGAAAAGGGGGAATGTGGATGAAGGGTGATTTCTCACAAAACGCACGTTAAAGACCAATTCCCTCATTTACTCCCGTGTGTTTCATATTCTTAAAACAGCTATAACTTAATTTTTTGAGTTTTTGTATCAACATTTTCTGAGAGGTTAGTTGTCTTTATGTAGTACTTGTTACGAGTAGAAACCCATTTTTTAAATAAAAATAAACTGTACAAACATTTCTTGGTTTGGAAGTCCTGTATAGGCCGTGTACAATCTCGGACTGGCCAGGTCCGGAAGGGGGGAATCCCGGCCGGGGCCCCACCCTCAACTTCGTTTTTTTATATAAATTCTTAATCCTTCTGTAAGTATCTACAACATAACAAAAAGAACAACGAAACTCGGGCCTATATCAGATACACATCACTGAGTATTCCCACAGACATCAGAAAGATAACTGTAGATCTTACCACGTCCAGAAGGCCCCCAATATCTTACGGGCTCCTTCCCGAAGGTTACTGCGATGTACAACACAAACAGCATTTGAAAACATGGCACATCCGTCATTTTTCGTTCAATTATGATGATCATTATAGCCTGAATTTACAATAGAGGAAACAGAATGGGGTCCCTTTTCTACATTACAGTAACAGAATTTATGTTATCAGTAGGGCTGGGATAATTACACATTTTGCATTATCGTTAAACTTATTGTCAGATTTCTTATTTCGTATTCTAAACAATGTTTTCATTAAAAATATTTCGTTTTTAAACATAATTGCATATGTGATCAGGAAAATTCTAATTGATATGGGAAAAACATTGTTTTGTTCTGTATCCTGAATACTAAAAAAGTGGTTTTTGGAATAATGGATTTCTGTCTTCGGTTATTTATGTTGCTACTGCAACTAAACGCTAAATTTGTCGAACTAAAAAATAGTCACTTGAAAGTAGTATACATTAAATGACTTTGTGGGAGAAACAATGAGCTATGATGTTATACGACTCCTACCGTAGGGCCCCTAAACTGCTCTTCCAGCCGGGGTCCGACACTGGCCGTGTACCATAATTGAAAACAAGGAAATAGTCTGAATTTCTGTTAATTGCTTTTCGACTCATTTATCGGTTTTGTAGTGGAGTGGCGATTCATCCAAACTCTTTTGCTGAAGCTCAAGAGAAGTTAAAAGGAGGGACGTGCATTTGACGACAGAAAAATGAAGACCTTTAATCTCACAACCACTTGCAGCCCTTTAGTCATCGCCAAAATCTCCCTTAACTCAAAAAATTTCACTGCATTGTGTAACGAGACGGGAAGAGATCACGAAGCTGGCTATCTCGTGGAAGAGTCCTGACTCGCATTCGAGGTCGTGATGAGGTGAGACTTTTTTCTGGTTGATACAAAATTAGAACCAAAACTAAAGAACTTCAAGCTTCACGTTGAGCTCTCCGAATCGACAGTAAGGAATACGATTCCTTTTCCAAGCTGAACGATTTTCTGTCGGCAAGTGAAACAAAACTTTCGAATGAAAATTTGGGAATATGAAGGAGCATTTGCTTTCTTTGGATTCTCAGCTGAGAGATTAACTTCCGGTTCCCCACGAGAAAAACAATTGGATTAAGAATCTTCTTTCTAAACAATAAAAATTAGTTGTCACCAAATGAAGACCAGCTTATTGATTTGTCCTGCGATTGCTTCTTGAAGATATTTCCCAGTTTGTGTTTACTAGGAATGGTAGACTTTTGGATTTATCCACGGTCTTTGTATCCTGTTGTTCCGAGAATGGGAATTTCACATCTGATGTCTTTCGGGACTACTTGTGTGAGTCAACATTTTCTGTACTTGTTTGTATGAAAAATAAGTACGGAAAGAAACTTGATATTCAACCAGATCTGCGCCTGTAAATATCTACTTTGAAGCCACATATGAAAATGTTGACAGACACAAAACTACTGTCATCACATTGAAAAATAGTAAGCAAACAAACTCAATAGTCTTTACTATTATTACTATTAATTGGCGTATTGCAGTATTGTTAGCAAAGCGTATTCAATTGTACTTTAATGTATTGAAATTGTACATCTTTTTTAAGCGATAGATAACGCAAAAAGATCTACTGATACTTTATGTATAATGTTTTCCTTGGTTGTAGGAGCAGGGGTCCGCAAAGGAACTAGTAAGTAATCAAGGGGTCCGCAGCCTGCAAAAGGTTGGGAAACATTGTGTTACACTGTAAACAATTTTCAGGAACATGCCACAATTTGAATTTTTATGGACTTTAGGCATCAATGGCTCAGGCCAGGATAGGGTACGGGACAAGAAGTCGGCTTAGGTCTAAGTTGAAGGTGACCATCCCGACATCTGCCTGGTCTGACGGAGGAAGAAATCCTGTCAGGATGTTGGCCACTGGAATCGAACCCAGGACCCCTTAATACTCTACCAACTGAGCTACTACCACAAAAAAAAAGTCAAAACCCAGATAAAAGGAAATTTCCGTTAGGTCGAGTAATACAGCTATGGACACACATAAACCTGTAAGTATTTCAAATGGCATTCCATTGTGCTTACATCGGTTGAAGAGTTGAATGTCATAACCCATAACCATACGAAAATCTCTCATAACCCGATAATAACCATAGGAAAAAGTTTTTTTTAACACCCTGTATAATCTAATATTGTATGTGACTTGGTAAAATTTGACCTAGCTACTTCTGGTTTGAATTTAATACACAACTTTATCCACCATCACCCCGAATGACGTGCTGTTGTATAGGGCTTACGATATACTATATGTGCCTAAATAAAAATTCTGACTTAGTCACTTCCGGTTTTTGGTTCCCCTTGGTACTGGAATCAGGAAATTTTACTCCCACATGCATTTCATTGCGCTGATGTCAAATTTGAAATTTATTCCACGCTACCCCTTACCGTTTTCGAGGTATATCGTATTGAACCTATGACTTTTTAGACTCTTGAAATTTGGTATATAGATTATTCACGTTTCTTGTGGGAAAGGGTGGCAGAAAAATAGATCTCTCTTACCAGTTTCGAGATATACCATAAGTGATCTATCAATCTTAGATCCATGAAACTTTTATGCTGGTGATAATTCATCACGGTGATACCAAACCTGAAATTACTATTTCTCTATCACCTACAGTTTTCGAGATAGTGTTTGTTATTGGTTGCATACCTTTAAGGACACTATCATAGATTATCACGAAATGTGATGTTTTGTCCGAAAATAGTTCCATCATGCAGCAACACAAAATGTGAAGAACCTTAGGTTCGCCTGCCCGTTGACACAAGCTCTTCTCACTTGCATGACGAAGATGTCTTTAAATCACGTGAACAAAATACAATCAAAAGCACACTACACATGACAACTGACAAAAAAAAAAAAAAAAAAAAAAACACTAATACATTAGGAAGAAGTGTTGAAATGTCCGAAGTCAATTTCGGAATTCCTAGTTTCCGAGATTCCATACACACTTGACTTAGCAAGTGGTAGCCAATATTTATGCATTTCTTTAGCCAGTCGGTGACCATTTTATTTCTGCAGCTTCTCTTCGCCAAACTGTATGTTTTGAAATAACGTCTATTTTTTTGATTCCGGAATCCATATTTCAATTCCGGAATTTCGAACACCCTTAGATGCACATTTATCTGCGGAGGATTTGCACATCCAATCATACAAAAGTACTGTACCCGTGATATCTTGCTACAATAATAATAATAATAATAATTATTATTATTATTATTTAAGTTTCAATACAAGAAAATTTCTCACTTAAAACTTTGTATGTTGGAAGAAACTCATATGGCGATTCTCTACATTGAAAGAAAAAATGTTCTTGTGCACAAATGACCTTCTTTTCGAAATATAATGCAAAACAAATTCATTTAGAAAATTTCACCTCATATTACTCACAGGTTGCAACACTGTATTCTCTGCTCCACATACGGTATTTACTAATGTGTCATTATTCGGTATAAAATATCTTATAACTTGGTGCACTGCTCTGAGAAAATATGTTACTGTATATCAGATTGGCAACACCATAAATCCAATTACTTCACGTTATAATTTCTAAGATCTATTCTACTGATACGAATCAACTTCCAATAACATATTCTGCTTCGGGTTCAAACCAAAACGTGGTTTGAATTTCACGTTAATAGTGAGACGTGTCATTGAGGATAAAATCAGAACTCAAAGTAAAATGCAAAATTTACTAATATTTACTTTTAAAAAAATGTACTGAATAGTTATTTACTTTCCTTAAAAAGAAAAAAAAAACATAAATTCCACGATTTTCGCAAATGATAGGAACACCTATTTTAAAAGCACACAGTGACAAGCTGATCATTTAATCCCGGCTCCACGTTCCTGTGATTTTTGATTCCTTGCCACCTGTTTCTCTTCAACAGTCATCATCCTTTCACGTACATTAACAATAATTCATCGCCGCATGGTATTCGCACAAGGCTAACCACTCATTCGCGGACTTCGAAATTTACCTTCTTGAAGAGAACAGGTCGTGAGGAACAGCACTACCTCCAGGGAAGGGAAGAGCAACACAAGAATAAAAAAGATAGTATTGTGTTCTTGATATTCACAATTTAAAATTGATATGATAATGAAATTGGTTTCGACCTACTTGAGATTCAAATTGCAAAAAGCTCAAATGTTTTGTGCATTTCAATAACCCGAACAGAATCCATAAATTACTGCACTCATCATAACACATGGTATCCCCACAATTCACACTTCATTTTGTCTTTTCTAACTGACGGCGATTCCCCAACACAATGCACAGTAGAGGATGTTTTTCCTATTTCTCGCTACAAACAGCATTTCAGTGCTCCTACTTAGACTGAAATGGGAAGATAGAAGTATTATATTCGTTACGAATTTAATTTTCAAGGGCTTTAGGTAAGTCTGGTTCAGGCCGATATTCGTTACGAAAAGTGCAATTAACTTCCATCATCTGGCGGGTAAAATAGGAAAGTTAAATTATTCAATGAAAAATTCACAACTGCAGTTTATTTATAAACAGGTAATTGTAATGGGAGAAACAGAAAAATATTACAGGCGAGTGCGGGAAATGCCACGGAGAAAATTGGGTGGTAGCGGCAACCCTAATCTGGCATCGAAACCTTTCATTTAAAAAAAAAAAAACTTTTTAATTATATAATATAGGTTGTATTGCTGCATCCATCTTGAATATGACTTCAAGTAGAAAGACTTAACTACAGCATGCAACTTGAACAGTAGGTGTACTATTAATGTTGAAGTTCTACAATGTTTCACGCTGCATAGTGTTAGAAATTTGTCTTCAATCGTCAGGGTGCTAATGCACTGTCAAGCTTGCTGATCAATATGCCCCCGAGCTTGTCCGTCAAGGAAGCTGATCAAAATGCTCGAAAGTGTAATAGCAAAATACTGTCTAGCTTGTTCAAGAGCAGGGCTGTCGAGGAAGCTCGATAGTGTAATAGCGCTTTCAGGCTTGTAATCACAAATTCTCTGTGTTGTCCCACTTTACAGAGAAACTGAAGATTTAATTATTAGCAAGTTCCTTAAACTTAAATAAAATGAGGGGTCCGGTGAAAGAAGCTAAGCCACGTTTGAATAAAAATGGAGATATGAGCGTAATGTGAATGTTACACAACACCTGTGTCCTCTACAGGGGGCGGACTGGCAGCCAAAGGGCCCACCGCAACCAAACGGCCCTCGTGGTAGTGGACGTTGTGGCACGTGGGTTAAAAAAACATCTTCAAAGAACCTTAAAGCCCTTTAAGATAGTAGTCCCCAGCCCTTAGGATACTGATCAGGTTTCAAATACCAAGTCTTTACGTAAATATAGTGTCTTAAAAAAATATGAATGTATTAAAACCATGTACACTTACCATTAAACCATACATGGCCCGTTCTTGCGATTTGAGGGCCGTGGAGTAGGCCTGCTGAGATTATGATTCAGCATTGCCTTTATGTTGGCCATAACAAGCCGTGTGTGTCAATGTTGCTAATGAAGACCGGCAATGCCCCAACGCTAGTAGTAAACGTGGTCAAGTGGGCTTCTTTATCTTCTTTATTGGGTAACATTATGCTTCCAAGACAAAAGCTCCATCGGGGTGCTCAGTCTGCCCCTAGTCCTCTATAAATATGGTAGCTAAATTTGTATTACTTTGCTCACCATTCCCCCTGAGATTATGAAACTTCCAGCAACTCCCTGTTCGGTTGTTTTCTGTTTTAAATGCAGTCAGTATTTGTGGCTAATCTCTAATCGGAAACCTATTTAACCTTTTTTAAAAAGAACTGGAAGAAATTAATGTAGATTTTCTACTGTTATTATGTCCGTACTTGGAATACTGCTGCATTGATTGCATGTACAGTTACAGGCAGCATATACAACCGCTTTTCGATACTTCGCTTTCACGCCCGTTAACAAGATCTGCCCTAAGATATCACAAAAGACTTAAAAAACAAAACAAAAAACAACTAGTCTCTTCTACCTCGCAGCACCTGAACCCCGTCAAGGGAGTCTAACACACCATCATCATTAACAACTACCTCTCAGATTTCCAGTGTACTCGATATCTTCCCAATTCTGGTGCCATAAGCGAAACTATGCTGTACATAAATTATTTCTACTTTATACAGGCTGTCTATTTGTCGTATCATATGCCTGTTTTTCCTATACGTTAATAATATTACAGGTTTTCTGTGTTATCCGATAGATTATTTGGGAAGACGGTGTCAAGTAACAGTGAAAAAAAAAAAAAACATAAGATATGATAATTGTTCTTAGCTTGGCTTCCGAAAAAAACAATGGAAAAATTCAAATTTCAAAACTGCATAACTAATGACACTGAAAATAAAGAAGTAGACACATGGATCCTCGGACGCACGCAGAGGTGTCCTAGGGTCCGCCCCCAGAAAAGGAAATAGATTTTTTGTAAAATTAGCATCATTTTTGGCAAAATTATATGCATCTTAAGTAAACTTTGCTGATACTGGACACTAGTAAATTTATTAATTACATCGAAGTTGTCTGTCTAAGAACATGTTCCTCTTCAATATGCATAACCCTATAAAGCAGGATATAGTCTAACAGTGAAAAATGTAAAACTGCAATAATACAACTAAATTATTCAGTGAATGATTTATTTCATCTCACCCACCTTGAGGGATTTCCTTTCTCTGAACTACGGGTATGCCATCCCACCGTTCCCCTCTCCCCAATTCGATCACTGCTTGTACTGTAAAATTCGGGTACCTTTCCGCTCTTACCATCAATGTTTCTGAATTCTTTCTCGCAGATTTCACTCACACACGACTTGTGAAACTAACTCCTAGACACGCTTTCAATTTCTCGTTCTCAGAAGACGGCAGACGATTTGTGAAGTTTCATCATAGCTTTCAGCAGTCGTAAATAAATTAATGCCAGTGATGAAAGGTAAACAATAGTCATGAACAATCTACCAATTAATTGTTTACAAATCTCAGCAACGTTGCTGGGAAAGTGTATTCCAGTTATCTGTGAAATTACGTTGTTTTCTCAAAGGAAATTCAATCATAAAAACGGAAAGGATGCAACATAAATCAGCGTATGACCTCCAGCTATCTAAACAAGAGCATCGAGTTGTCTCACAAAGCAGTTAAAGATCAATTCACACAGCAACAAGATAATTGTTCCTAGCAGTAATCTCTGGTTAAAACAAGCGGAGACAGATATTGCAACGGTACCTCTCGACACATGTTCGGGGGACAACTACGAACATGATTTATTTAGTTTCCATTCACTGCGTTGTGAGGAAGTCAGTAGGGGGTGACATTTTAATGGACAAAAGTGTGGGAAATGTTACGGAGAAAGAAGAAAGGAGTCGTAATTCAAAAACCATTGCATGTGAAATTTTAAATACTACAAAAATTCCTATAACCAGAGAGAAAAAAGGGAAATTTCACTTTCTACATGAACTTCATGATTACATTAAGAGAAACCCAGGGCATCAATCAAAAGAAGAAGAAGAGGAGGAGGAGAATGAAATTTTCGAGAAACATTTTTATCATACTAAAGAATCAATTTATACGAGGTGCATACCAGAAGTCGGTACCATTTTTTATATTCTCATTCAAAGAAATACGGTAAGTAAATAAATATTTAGTGTGAATTAACTTTCGAGATAAAACCAGGGGTTAAATTCTAAGCCAATCGGTGGGAGGGATCTAATTAAAACATCGTTTCTAAGAAGTGCATCTCATCCTAGTTGACAAATATTACCGCATAATTGTCAACAGACGTATTGTGTACATAGTGTTTTATATAGAACCAAAACATCCATTGCGTGCTAAAATGGTGGTGGGTGGGCCCCAGCCCTTCCTAGAAAATCGGTGGGTGGGCTCAGCCCTCCCTGAATTTAATCCCTGGATATAACTAAGCAAAATTTCAATTGACCTTTGTGGGTTATCTGTAACCCTGTATGGACCAAAGTCACACTTATCAAAAGGACGGGGGTTTATAAGCATTTGAATTCTGAGCCACAACATACTGAATAAATAAATAAATAATTTCTTAATGTCAAAAATTAGCCAAACAGAGGTACGAATAAACAGACCAGATCCTTTAAAAGAAAAGAAAGCAGAATGTAATGTTCTGTAACAATACACATTGAATGCAATAATTGAATGTATTTATTTATGGTCCTTAGGCATCTATGGCTTAGGGCAAGATAAGGTAGGGGAGAGGATGCGGGAAGGTGTCGATCACGGCCTAAGGCCAAGGTATCATCCCGCCATTTACCTCAAGCAAAATTCTGGAAAACCTAAATGTCAGCTAGCTTCTGGTATGGAACCCAGGACGTCCTGAATGTGAAGTCAACACTCTACCAACTGAGCTACGGCCACTCCGAACATAAAGTTAATACGAAAGCGGCTTTTGTTTTCATATGGAACTTCCACATTAAGGAGTAAACGCAAAGATTGGTGTGTTGTTAGAACTCTTATAAAAGTTATGCTTAATTGTATCTCATACAGAAAGACCTCGTAAATAATACTAATCTGTTCGGAGCCAGGTTTATGACCCTGTGGAAGATGGATCGATGGTACCAATGTTTTCCATTGAATGAATATAGCATCGTTACAACAGGTAATCGGCCAGGGCCGAGTTAGTAGGTACCATCCCGGTATCTGTCTAGTGTGACTGAGGAAAAACACAGGGAAAGTTATAATACATTTTAACCATAAAATATCTCTACTGCTTAGGTAGATGTTCTTGGTGTTTATGAAATTGAACTTCAGTCTTATACTAATTCCTGACTATAAGATAATCAAATGTGGAAGTGGGCAGCATAAAGAGTGTAACGTTTCGACTTGTCACATAGCGATGTTGTGTGTCTTACGTTAGATTATGAGATTACATCTGACCCTCATTTCAACACGTAACAATATACAAAGTAGTACTCTGGCAACAATTTGTTAGCTTTCTCTGTAGTTGTTCTAAAGGAATAACAATGACCAAGTGCACCAGCATAAAGAAATAAAACTCCTACATTAATAAACAGTCCTATGTGACTTCCAATGATGTATAAACAAAGTAATTTCTAATTTGCTAAGTGATTCAGGACATAATAAAAATAACTGTATTTCTAACTTTTTTTTCTCTTTTTAAAAGACACGTCTCATACCCAATGACAGCCATCATATGCCAATGTTCCACGCCAGTGTATCCTGTAAACGCTTCGTGGGAAATTGCATCTTCTTCAATATGAATCTTTTTTCTTTCAATTTGACGACTTCTCATTAGCTAAATCGGCTAACTTTCCAAACCTTTTCAGCTTTTTCTCAGACTTTTGAGGTCTTTAGCAACTTTTGAGGATGTCTGTTACATAACGCTCATGTTGTTTTTCTTCGTCTACTGACAAACCACTTAATGTTCACTAATTTCCCCGTTGCACGAATTTCAATCTGAGCATATTGCTACTACTCAGCATTATTTAAAAACGGACAGTGAGAAGCAAACAAGACGATCCACACAATAGAATTTGCATGATCAGTTCATCCTCGTGTTCAGATTTTAAACCCAAATATCATGAAATGTTGTTCAAAAGCCTTGCAGCATTTCGCTAGGCGTGTCTTTTCATGTCCATCAAAAATCAGCATCATAAAGCATGAAATATTTCTCGATCCGATGCCCTGTCCCTCTCCCCTTATTCGAAGACCTTAAGGTAAATACTCTTGTTTACGTGCTCGGAACAACACGTCTTAATTCAAAAAATAACAACTTTAAACATAAAGAGGTAGAGAAATTCGCATGAATTAGGTATGCATCATGAATGGAAAGCCAGTTAGTAAAAATCCTGGGCTTTCAGACACGAGATTATCGTTTTGTCTTGCACGAGGAGGAAGAGAAAGCGTGAGAAACCAGCTTTTGGTCTCCATTCTCGTTACAAACAATACATATATAAGCAACCCACTAATTACGAAATATGCAGTGTTTTGTCGCATGCGAAAAAAATATGTCTCTGTGAGATGCGGTAATAGAACAGTCACTGACCCACGCAACTCGCCTTCGGCACTCAAATAGCATTGATATCATTTTAAGAGATATGATATATTTTAAATGGAGAAATCGGATATCTGTGAAAAGGATTTTTGTAACTTTTTACACATTCATAGTGGCGACAGCGGCCGGTCTGTCTTAAATTTGCAATACTTTTCACACCGTCGGTTACAAAATGTAATAGTGTTAAAAGTATTCTCTCATTGATGTTTCCTTTTCTCCATACCTATTTTTCTACTTCTTCTGTCTCTCTCCGTTACTTTTATTCCATATACTTAGCGTGTGTCCTTCCGCCGGAAATATTTAAGAAATTATTGTATTTCCACAACTGCATGCACACAGAAATAGAATTTGTGAGACAAATTTCCTGATCTTCGGTTTAATTCAAAGGATCTCTCAATGCGGGGCAAGAATGCTACTCCTGAGCTAGACTGATTAGTCAAATTTATTTACTAGAAAGAGCTGAAACTTCACTACCAGTAATGATTTTCAGAAAGAATTATGGCTATGTAATTTCATTTAGTTTGCACAGTAACTATTACAATTTACAATCAGGAACTTTTTACGTTACAATATAGAAGTACAATCAAAGTTTGATTCGTAGGTAAGAAGTAGTTGGGATTTCCCCCTCTAGAAAAACCTTCCTTGGCTCTGTTTCCGGAAATATCCCCCTCAGACTGGGATATACTGTAGATTGACGTAGCATACGGTACTTTGTGTTATGGCAAGAAATTGAATTCTTATTCCTCCCTGGAAACTTAACCAATCGAACAATGGGTAACATAATATGATCATGTCATAAAGACACCAAATGAGCTGTCCTTTCACGAAAGACAAAGGCCACTCAGAAAGCTCGCAAACGGAACTGATTTCTCAGCTACCTTAGCAACAAATAGGATACAATATATTTTTAGTAAAAATAGTTGAAAATGTCGCCTGAAGATTGGAAAAGCGACAAATATAACGAATCCCCTACAATATACTGGTGATAACTTCAGCCTTATGTCTGGATAATATAATACAATACAATGAAAGAAGAAAAAATAAACTGATAACCAAAGTAAAATGTCCCCTGGTCTTTCGTGCTCAATGTTGTCAACGTTTATATATATATATATATATATATAAAATGGTAAAACGGGTAGAAAAAAAAATGATACTTACATGGTAGACAGGTGTACAATACGTTTCGCAAATGCAACTGGTAGGAGAGAAAATGGATACAGCGGACAGGTGCGGGACTGGTGTTAAGGAAACGCCATTTGTCAACTGATGCTGAGTGACAGTGTGGTCTGGGTATGGAGGCGGGAAAATGACTGGACGAGTCGGAGAAAACACCAAACGGAGAAGAAAGTTTGAAGGTTACTAGAAGCAGGTAAGGGGCTTTCTGAAGGAATAACAGGGGAGGGAATAATAATAATAACAAAGATGAAGGGGAGAACAAACAAACAATATAGAAAAATATAATAAATAAAAGTGCAACTAGAGACGAAACAAAGAAGAGAAGGGAAGAAGATGACACTGCGCTACAGGGAGTTACATGCAGTTGACGCCAGGTTCTTGGTTGGCGGAAAGGATAGAGATGTACGTCTGCTCCCATCTCTTTCTAACTGGTAGGTAGATCAGGTAAATCAGGGTTCAGGACTTATAGGATTCTGACTCGAAAGGTTTCGTCTAACGTGCAGCCGTGATAGGAAGTGTGTTCACGTATGGGGAGGTGCGGAAGTTGAGATTTGGAGGAGTAATTATGGTTGTTGATGCGGAACGTTAGAGGAGCTTGGGTTTCGCCAACGTAGAAGGCGGAACATAGGTTACAGAGTAGGAGTTATACGAGGTTGGAAGATATGCAACTGCCGGAAAAAGCACGTCTTATGAGATAGCATGTACGAAGGAAAGACTGGAATCAAAACTAGGACAGGCTTTGCAGCGGGGTCTCTTGCAGTTGCCAGGTTTGGTGGGAGGGGAGGGATTGGTCCAGTTCTGGTGAGGATCGTGTTGAGATTCGAAGGTCTACGGTACACAATTTTGGGGTACGACGGGAAAACTCTTTCAATTTTAGCCTTCAGGTGACGCAGTGAGTATGGGGTGTGCCAGTTTGAAGAGCTTTTGGAGGGCCTGAAGGTTGGGTGAGAAGATTGGGAGCGGAGGGAGCTTCGCGGGGAGGTCGGTTGGAGTTAGGTGATTACGGGCACGGTTCAGTTGTTTACGGATGAGATCCCACTGTCAGTGAGAGCTGAGGAGAGGGTACTGAAATAGTTTTGGAGTAGGTTATCAGAGAAACAGATGCGGGAGCCCCGGACAACAAGGGTTATGGGAGAGAGCGTTTGGTATGGAATGGATGGGAGCTGTTGAAATGGAGATACTGCATACTTTTGGTGGGTTTGATGTGAACGCCTGTCTCAAGTCGATTGTTCTTGAGCCAGACCTCCACATCAAGGAAAGTTGTGTGTTCCTTCAATAAAGACCAGGTGAACTTGACGAGGAAGGTGCAGTTGAGGTTTTGCAAAAAATGTTTCCAGAGACTCTTGTCCGCGGGTCCAGATCAAGAAAATATTATCGATTAGCAAAGTCAGGTGAAAGGTTTGAGAGATGTGGAGTTGAGGTATTGAGTCTCCAGGCGTCCCATGAGGCTGGCGTAGGAAGGAGCCATGCAAGTGCCCATGGCTGTGCCTTTGATTTGCAGGAAATTGTGGTTCTCAAAGGTGAAGTTGTTCATGGTGAGGACAAACGGGGCTAGCTGAAGCACAAATGGTGTAATGGGTTTACGAGGACTGGGGCGTGTGTCGAGAAAGTGTTCAAGGGCAGCGAGGCCATGGGTGTGGGGAATGTTGGTATACAGTGATGTCACGGTGACTGTAACTAAGATGGTGTCAGGTGGGAGAGGATCAGAGACAGAATGTATTGTGGAGAGGAAGTGGTTGGTATCCTTGATGTAGGAAGAGAGGGTCTGGACAAACGGTTGGAGATGGTGGTCAAGGAAGGCGTAGATTCTTTCAGTGGAAGAGCCAATACTGGAAACGATGGATCTGCCGGGATTACCAGGTTTACGGATTTGGGGAAGTAGGGAAAAATTAGGGTTTCTGGGATTGTCAGGACAGTATGTTGAGACATTAGAACGCGACAGCCCCTCATGAGGTCCATGGAGGTAGGTGCGGATCCTATTAAGGAAGGATTGGGTGGAATCTTGCTCGAGGGGACGGTAAAAGGTAGGATTGGAAAGTTGTTTGAGGGCTTCGGATTGGTAGTCAGAATAATTCATGACTACCGTTGTGGTTCCCTTGTCAGCTGGGCGGATAATGATGATCGGATCAGAATGAAGATAGCTCTTCGTTCTGCAGTGGTGAGGTTGAGATGTGATTGGAACGTGTCAGTGAAGTTAGGGTTAGCAATTTGTTTGGAGAGGAAGGAAATGTACAGTTCAACAGGGTGGTTTGGAGGGAGAGGGGGAGGGTCTTTACTAGAGGAAGGAAGGAATTTGTGGATGTGTTGAAACAGTTGAACTGCAGCATTATCCTGCGTTTCGCCTTCCTCCACACTCTGGTGCCACCGTTTAACCCATGTAGATTTATTTTGGTTTCATCGGACAAAACGACATTGCCCCCAAAATTCTTATACTTATTTAAATACTCTTTTGCAAATCTGATTCTCTGGATACAGTTCTTCCTGCTGATGAATGGCCTTTTTCGTGTTATTCAATCTGGTCCATGTTTGTGCAAACCCTGCCGGATGATCTCGTTGCACATTAGCTTCCCCGTTACTTCTAGCAGTGGATGTAGTTTTGGGACACTTAATCCAGGGTTTCTTTCTATACTGTGAAACACTAAACGCTCTTCTCTAGTATTTAGTTTCCTTTTTTTTTTTACTTTCGTGACACCACATTTTTCGTTGAACCATTGTATCGAAATTTGTTAATAATATACTGCACTGTGGGGTGCTTTTTGTTTACTAAGTAGTCAATTTTTCTTATAGAAAACACTTTTAAAACCAGATATTCTATTGTCTCTTTAAGATCTGTCCTCAGCTCCTTCCTTTTCCCTATCTTGGCCCAAACAAATGGAAGAAATGAGGAAAAACGATAACAGCGAGGCTCTGGTACGGCAGGTGTTGCCTGTGTTCTCGCGTTATTTGAATGATTGGCAGAAATACACTTGGAACGAGTGCAGTGTACGAACAGGAAAGTGGCATGAATTTGGAGCGTTTTGACTATTTCTATCTATTTCACCTTTTGAATGAGATCCATTTTAATGCGACTCGGACTCTCTCACATAAGTTAAGTGTCCCTGATATGGCCATTGCTAAGGTTTGAGAATTTTCCTAGCCGCCATTTTGAAAGAAATCAAAGCCATTTTTCCTTCATCGTTTTCATGCAATTCATGGGTTAATGGACTTAAATTAAGCCACATGAAAATAGTTTTACTGGTCAAAGAAAGCAAAATTCCAGAAGTCTACCTATTGGCAATATAAGGAACATGTGAATATGATATGGCCACCCTTTTCCATGTTATTTATTTCAGTTTCATAATGCAGTTCTACTAAAGCTGGAAGACAGATTCCTGCTGGATGATTCAGTGCTTGGCGGAGAGTCACCTGTATCCATACACAGATTATCAACGTGATGAGGATCATCTGGATCAGACGACGATGACGAATCAATGACAATGACCTGGGTGGCCATATCAGGAGCAAGTCAGCTTTCACGAAAATCGTTTGATTATGAGCAACTCGTAAAAGATACGCCACCAACGACAACACCAATCGAAAGAGCATTAAAAACTTAATACAGTACAAACGTTTTCATGAAAAAAGTCCTTGAGAAACATCCATAAATCTAAGGAGACTTACCAGAGAAAAACAATAAGAGGTCACACGAAAAACAAAAAAGAAGCAACTGACGCCATATTGTGAAACCTGGCTGGACGAGAAATGATCACGTGACACATCCCTCCCTGGATACTGATGCTAGATATCGGATGTTTTGCTTAGCTTACTCACAATAGGGGGGTGGCCATATCAGGACCATGGCCATAACACGGACACTCATCAGCAGTGAATGTAATCAATCAAGGGAAGATAGTTTCAGGTACAAGGGTATGCATGTTAGAAATAAGTTGTGATATGTATAAACCACAAAACGTGTTTGATAAATTAGATCACAGTGATATGTTGGTGGAGAAACCACCAGTAACAGCAGAAACTAATGAAGTAAACGTAACTTCAGATGGAAGTATTAAGGAACTTTGTTGGCAGGTAGCAAACGCTAATTGTACGAATGATATTATAAACACAGTACAAAATGAGGAAGTAGAAGTATGTAGCACGCGACTTAGCAGTAAACGTATAAGAACACCAAAAGTATTATCAGATGATTTTTTATGGTAAAGAATAGGGAAATTACAAAGGTGGACAAAAGACAATCAGAATTTTTTTCTGATGAATCTATCTGTACTAATACACGAGCTCCCTTAAAATCACAAATTTGTATAGAAACGCTGGAGGGCAATAATGATCTGACTGTTATTCACCAAAACCTTCAGTCAATAAGAAACAAAAGGTTAGAATTAGAAATCTTTATTAATGATATAAACCCCGATATTATGTGTTTTTCAGAGCATTGGCTTCGCGAAAACGAGAAAATTAGTTTTTCTGGCTATGAGATTATCTCAATATACTGTAGAAATTCGATGAATAACGGCGGTGTTTGTGTATTAGCTAAAACAACATTAAATGCTGTAGAATTAGATTTAACTAAATTTGTGCAACCATGCGATAAACATTTTGAATTTGCAGCAATAGAAATTTCCAACAATGTAAAAAATGCTGCTATCATTGTGATATATAGAACGCCTGACGCAAATGTTAATATATTTTTACATAATTTAGACATTCTTCTCAATGCGATTATTTTCAAATACAGCACAATTGTAATATGTGGGGACTTTAACATTGACATATCTACTAACTCATCAAACACATCGAAATTTGAGGCAGTACTAAAATCATATAATCTTGTTTTCACTATTTCTCAACCCACACATATAACCAAAACGTCTAAAAGCATTATTGATAATATATTAACAAATTATCCACCTAATCGTTATACATCATCAGTGTTAGATCTCGGTATTAACTATCACCTTTGTCAGTGTCTAATTCTAAAAGACTTTTACCGTAAAAGATCATTTAACAGTATCACCATCTCGAAACGACACTTTAATGATTCAAACACAGAAGAATTTGTACGATCATTAGAGGTAGAAGATTGGAATTTGCTAAACCTTCAAACGAGTACAATAGAACTCATTTTCAAACATTTTTTTGATAAATTTAAATTATATTTCGAATCCTCCTTTCCCAAGAAACTGAGAAAAATAAATATTAGATGCAAAAAACCTTGGATTACTATCGGTATTATTACATCGTGTAATAAATTAAAACAACTATATACGCAGAGTAAAAGTAGTGCAGACGAAAGTTTTATTAAATATTACGCGAAATACAAGAAAGTATATAAGAAGGTACTGACTGAAGCAAAGAAAATGCATTATAACAAATTGATACAAAACGCTACTAATAAAAATAAGATGACATGGGAAATTATAAAACGGGAATCCCGTAATATTGACAACTCAAACAAAAATATCGAATTAATTAATTCTAGTAATAATGTTATTAACGACCCCAAAGAGGTTGCAGAATATTTCAACAATTATTTTTCTAGCATTGGTATGTATGAACTTAATGATACATCAGATTTGCTAATTCAAAACAACAGTAATAGCATTCCATTTATCTCCAACACTCTGTTTTTGACGCCCACAACCCCTCAAGAAGTCATGAGAGTAATAATGAAACTTAAGAATACCACGTCTTGTGGATACGATGAAGTTCCGATGTATGTGCTTAAAAAATCTGCACATATCATTGCGTACCCTCTAGCACATATCATAAACGAATCATTTAAGCAAGGCATATTCCCACAGTATCTAAAAACAACCATAGTGAAACCCCTATTTAAGAAAGGGAATAAAAAACATGTGAAAAATTACCGCCCAATATCTCTCACTTCTGCGTTCTCAAAAATATTTGAAACTGTGATTTGCAATCGCATTAAAAATCACCTCGCATATAACAAAGTGATATCTCAATCCCAGCATGGGTTTCTTCGTGGAAAATCAACTCTAACGGCACTTTCAGATTTTCTTCAGGACATTTTACATGGACTAGATAATAAGGAAAATTCATTTGGTATTTTTTGTGACTTAAGCAAAGCTTTCGACAGTGTTAACCACAGTATTTTACTAGATAAATTATATCGCTATGGCATACGAGGAAAGTCCTTATCCTGGCTAGAATCATATTTACTAAACAGAACCCAGATAGTTGAAATTAGTCATACTGACGAAAATACGGGTTTAATAACAAAATCAATTTCTTCCCCTGTAAAATTAAAAGTTGGTGTTCCACAAGGCTCAGTACTCGGACCGCTTATGTTTTTAATATATATCAACGATCTTCCTCAACATATCACACAAGGAAATACAGTTCTTTATGCTGATGATACTAATGTACTAATCAAGTCCGATATGGCAAATCTTCAACAAAAAATCGACACAACAGTATCTCAATTAGAAAATTGGTTTCAACATAATAAACTAAAATTGAACAGTGAAAAAACGAAATACATTTATTTCCATAAGAAGCGGCAGACGATCAATGCTACACAGAAATTAAGCATATTAAATAAGGAAATTACATGTTCTCAATTTACAAAATTTCTTGGTGTAATACTTGATGAAGAGCTAAAGTGGAAAGAGCATATTGATATATTATGTGGTAAACTCTCTTCAACCATCTTCCTAATTAGGTCATTAGTACCAATTGTTAACAGAAATACTATATTAACGGTGTATCACGCCATGTTCGAATCACAATTAAGATACGGACTGGCTTTTTGGGGTTACTCTCCAAATAGACAGAAACCCTTTTTATTGCAAAAGCAAGCAATAAGAACGATAACTGGCATGTCTAAACGTACGTCATGCAAAAGACTATTTCGAGAATTAAATATATTAACTTTTCCGTCACTTTA